>JTDE01000793.1:15480-36441 GCA_014338405.1 Paragonimus skrjabini miyazakii
GCCAACACCTGGCCTACTCTTGGCCTACTTGGCCGATTCGGCCGCGTGTTTACTGGGTAATAAAACTGCTCTCGACTACCACAAAATATCCCATTTTATCCTCACATACAATGTTACCTTATCGCTGTCCTATGAATGAAAATATCCGCTAACATCTGCCTCAACGTCAGTGTATCCATGAGAACCAAACATTGGTCTAGGCTGTTGAATAATTCACTGGAGTTTCTGTTCCCATAATTCACAATCCCTTCGGTCAAAACCTTCCAGTCTGAAACGATTGAGGATTGTGTGTAACCATTCTGACAGTGATTTCGAACATAAAGTCTTCTTTACTCCTCGTTTACATTTGTTAATCTGCACGATAAATATTCAACCTTATTGAAGTCACGGTCGCATTCACACCCCAACATCATACGGTTAAGATGGTGATAATCTTATTATTCAAGCTGACCGACATTCAAATGATTTCACAGCGTATCATCTTCATATTGTGATTTTACGTGTCTTCTTCGTCCAACGCGTGTGCATTTGATTTGCGAGTTGAGTCGGTTACGTTTTAATTATTTGAGTGATACCAACATGACGGACCTGTTTTGGCTTCCAGAGTCCATTAACTGGTTTATTCACATCCTATAACTAAACGTTAAACCAACGTTGTTCACTCCTAGTTCTCCGCCTTCCGAGTTGGGATGATTCTGGGATGAATATCACTTGACGATAAAGTGAATCTAAATTGTCTGTCTTATCTTAGTCACAGCCGTTATCACACCAGTAGTGCAGCTCAATACATATTAATTTGACTTTCATTGGGCGACTCAAAATTCGACATACGGTTGCCAACATTACAGAGCTGCAGTAATCATTTTTCAACTCCGTAGACAACCCTTTCAACGAATTGCCATAGATATGACATCAAATCGGATAGTATAGACGTGGTTCAAGGTAATCGTAACCGACGTCTTGACAAGTCCGGTGACACTCAGAAAATAAAAACGCTGCTTCTAAAACTGGGCGTGACAAATCATGTGTATTCTGCAACCTTCAAGTTCATCAGCAATTGTTAAAGATTTACGACAGCATGAAACCCAGATCAACTTGTCTGGTGTATAATTCACTAATTCCGTGCACTCTATCTCGGGTCCCTGAGCTGAGGGTAGCTGGCGCAGACGATCTTGTGGATGTAACACTCATGTTGGATTGATAATCAGTTTACACCCATCAGTTACAATCGCCTCAGTATGCCATTCTACGAACAAATTATGAGAAAATTAGGCGAAATCCTTGCAGGACACTATGGAGTTCAGTACAGTTTATCAAAGTCTCGTTATTCTGTTGCACGACACAGCCATGACTCAGCCATCATTTGACGGTTTTGGTTGTCAGCCTGCATAATACGGTCATATAACCCTCCTCATAACAGCATCTGTGTAAAAGGATTCGAGTGTTTCACGTAGAAAATAGCGTTCATATATGGCCTAGAGAGGACCTCAGAACAGTATGGACGCCTACTCTGTCTCAAACGGTAGACCAACTAGAATTCATTGACCGTATTGTGCATGATGCTTTGTAGCGTGCACAGGGTTGACACACGCTGTACTGATGTCCGCTTCGACAAATTCCGGTCCAGTCAAGACAGCAGTAGAAAATACCTGTTAACGAGGTTCAGTGGCAAGCCAACTCAGGTCAAGACCTTTTTGAGATCAATTGCAATGGTTGCATATCTTGAGACCAGTGGGATCCAGTGACCATCAGCAAAGTAGTGGACACTTCCTTAGACCTTACTGCGTCTCATCAGCACAGGCCGGGGACTTCATTCTGTGGAAGCAGAAATAACAACATACAAAGGATATACCCTGAGTATATGTCAGTAATTACAAAAACATAGGCAACAAACTGAACGAGTCTAACAAATGGAGGCCAGAAGTCCGGCTGGGATGGTGTGTGGTAGCCTTAGTGGCACATATAATGTATGTGAAGAAGGCATTTCGAGCTCGAAGATATGGAATCTCCATATAGTCCCGTGTTTTACAAGTACAAAGCACCGCAATCTGATGAAAGACATCGCATGGGAACAGAACTTAATGCGAAGCGGACGCTATCCCCATGACTGTTCACGACAGCGCTTGTAGACCCACTTTAGATATACCAGTCATACCTCACTAAATTGTGCACTTTTCCGTTTATTTCACACTTACTCACTAAACGCCTTTTTGACTAATATTTTTTCGCTGACTCACATCTATCTCCACTCACCGATTCCCCAGGACTGAAATTACTAGTTGGGGGCTGCACAAGATTTCTGTGTTATACAGCAAGGCGAGCAAAGAAAATCAGCCTAGTAAACAGAGGGTTAAAATATGACTGGTGATTCACGTTTCGCAAGGGATAGAATAGAAGGACTTTATAGGCTGCTAGTGGGAACCTAGAATGAGTAGCTCAAGGAAATTGCTGAATTCACGACAAGCCGCTTACCGTACAAATGTACGGTACATTGATTTGTTAAAATTTTCTGCAATAAAACAAGATGATTTTCATTTCTGATAGGCCGCTACAAAATAAAGCAAAAGGGTCGGGAAAAGTTTTGGAGTCAAACACTTTTGCGTCATAAATGAATGGTCACAGTGTGCTGGTATCTGACGTTATTTTTTTCAATACTTTGTTTACCTCTCGATTTTTCTCACTCTTCTTAACTTCACCGCAGTTTAGTTTTAATGACGTTTCCCTCCTGGCAGATATATTGAAGCTAGATAACAAACAATTTATATACAAGCAGACAGTTATTACTGATGATCAAACTGGGTGTTGGGAAAACATTGTCATGGTCCGTCTGGGTCTCATCGGACCCACATGCGAAATATTTGAACGAACATATTGTAGGTGAGTGTCACAGCAAGGATAGGGACACCTGTCTACCAGACGAGGAAGACACAACTAGGTAGAGATGACCGTCTACTACCTTGTTGGCAGCCGCTTGCAAAGACCAGATTCAACTTATTTTAAAGTTGTAGCAAACGCTTACTGGTTTCCATGTCATCTGCAAATGGCTGATCGAGTTCAGCCCATAAGGAATAAAAGTACAAAATAAAGTACATCCATTTCACTAAACAGGACTACCAAGAAGCCTACTCTACTGTTACGACCCCAACTGATAAAGAAAGACGAGAACAACGCAAACAGCGCGAGCAGTATTTCTATCACGAACGAAAGAAGTGATATTGCAAAACGGTACGAAAATCGAAGCGCAACTCTCGCAGCTTAGACCCCTCCAACAAGTAGGGAAAAAGATGGCCTTCAAACGAGTTTTATTTGCTGTTCAGTCCGAAGGCAAAATTGCGGTTCACAGCAAGTTTATTTATAGGTTTTGGGTGGCCTTGAGCCTAGGCCACTGAATGGACCAATCAGAAGCGAGCGTAACTTCTCGGACATTCCAGTATTCTGGCGGGCTCTCTAGTTCCAAGAAAATGAACAAATCCATTTTCCTTACAAACAACGCGAATTTTTGGGAAAAAGCGCCTTTTCCCAACATCTATCCATCCTACTCAAAAGTAGTTAGTAGTAAGTAATTTAAGTACTAAATTGCGTTTCAGGTCATCACGGACAGTCACAAGATAGCGCTTACACTCTGTGGGGACCTTGCCCTCCATCAGCGACTGATATGTTGTGACCTCGAAAGACGCTCGGTCCACGAACTTGCGTATTGCGCGGAACCACTTACAAGTTACGTGAAAACAGGACAAGGAACGCGTATACTCATTCACATGGCTAACGTTGTCTGTACAAATTGGGTAGCAGTGCACTGCCATTCGGTTTGTTGGCACGTCCCTCTTAGCTTGTACACACCGTTACAATAATCGCTTCTGATTCCTTCACTTCCTGGCGTTGAGAAGTACCCTGTAACTGCAGAATGAATGCATTGTACTTCTCACAAGCGAAAGTATATGTTATGCAAGCAGATTGAAGAGGAAGTGTCGTAGGACTGCTAAAAGGTCAGCACACTCTCTGCGAACGCTGCGATGGATTTGGGTGATGCCCCATGATAGGTGAACTTTAAGCGGTGCGGGCTTCACAAGCATATCGTTTGAAGTTATTCACAAGTTCCAGAGAGGATGCTAACAATCATGTGTTGTTGTGCGTTCATTAAGGTCTGTCAAGTCTACTGACGTATATCACCTGCAGCTGGGTAGTGATTGCTTCAGCCGTCTCAATAGTGTGTTAGGTCAAGCCAACTGAATTGACAGAACTTGATGTGACGGCTTAGGTTTGAATATTTTGAGCAGACAGGCGCAAAATGTCTCAAGGTTTCTGCTCAAACAGTTCACCAGATCCTTTTGGCAGTCGGTGCAGTCGTGTTTAACAGCCGCGGCGTTTTTACTGAGCGTTGAATTATGCTCGTAGTTGGTCTTATCGGTAACGTTGCGCTAAAAATAACCCAAAACATACGCCTCAGACAGATGAACCCACAGATATTTCGTATCCACCAGTTATTGGTCTTCTTTAATGGAGGCCTCCACGTGAGCATATACGTCTCAACGGCTTGATGTGGAACTTTTCGCCGAATATTCAGTATGCATCCACAGTTATTGTGTGATCCCTTGGAAGATACTCAATTGTGAAAGTCAGGACTACGACCAAATTTGAGCCAGTAACACAAGCAGCTCTTCCAAATGCGACAAGCTTTCTACCAGCTGGGATACAAAGCCATGCCAGTAGTTCGGAGACCTCACAATTGGACCGTGTTGCCCGTCTGTTTCGCTTTCTCATACAAAGTCCATTAAACGTACCTTGAGGACTGAATGCACGGTAGGATCTCTCCGGCGTTCCACGCTCATCACGCGACAAAAGCGTTGGTGGATTCTAGCATGAATTGCTTGAGAACTCCTGCGGGACTGTCAATCACATGGATTGCTTAGCCGGCTTTATATGACAGGGAGGTTTGGTTAAATAGCTGCCTTTAAACGGGAAATCTCCAAGCTGCTGGTGTGGCGTTGCGGCTCTGTCTGTAGAGCTCTGCTCTTGGACATGCTGAACGAAGCCCTGATGTTTCGAAATTGTGGCTCATCTAACTTATCAAATCTGTTAACCTATTTATCGGTAAAATGTTTGGTCAGTTTCCCATGTAAACTTAGTTGATGATTTCCCATTGGCCGAGAAGTTTGCGCGTTGGAATCCAAACTGGGCTATTAGGGTGTTTCCACGCAAAGTGGCGACACTGGTTTACAGCAAAATACCACTTCAACATACGTTTTACTTTCCTCCAAGTTAGTTTAACTTTACCCTTCAGTAAACTGACGACCTATCATCCCATCGTACACAGCTACAACTCAGACCCTAGTGCTTATAAAATAAGCTTACATCGTTATTAAAGCGCAACGGAACCTTAGTTGGCAGGCCTCTGATGATACTTTGGTCATAACTTGATCCACACCATAAGCAAGCGGTCTTGCAACTCTCACCGAAGTCAGACGGAGGTGGGCCAACAAACAAAGCTAGTTTAGACACCCTATCCGTTATGATCTGCTCATTGCACTGTAGCATACACAGTATCCCTAACTAATTCAAACAGCAAAGTCCTTCGAGTCCTGTAAGTCTGAAATTAGCGAACATCATTCCTGCTTTCAAAGATGGTGAACAAACTATACTTAATGATTATTCCCAACAGCCTTGCTCTCAAGTGGCTCTAAGGTATTGGAAGCAACTGTGTACGATTCGTTTCATAGCTAGCTTTGTCCTCACCATTTTCGGATGGTACGCATGACGCCTGTCGCAAGGGTCAACCGTGCACCCCGAAATTTTGCTGGCCACTGACGGGTAAAGTACTGCAGTTGACCGAGGCATCGGGGTAGGTATCGTACACTAAGATATTGCCAAAGCTGTCGACCGCGTAACTCGTGCTATTCTGCTTGATAAACGGCACCACTACTGAGTGCAAGGTTATATCTTTCGGTGGATAAAGTATTACTTCACCCATCAGTAATATACAGTACGCACAAACTCTGCGTCCACTGGCTGCCAAACAAGTTATAACGACGTTCTTCAAGATTCTATCCTCGGTCCTCTTTAATTCATCATTTTCGTAAATGATCTTTCTATCTTGACCTGGATATTACAAGGTTATACCTATCCAACGACCGACAAAGCCGTCTATTATTTTTACAGCATACTTCTTCAAGCAGTTCGGAATTCAAAGGATCTCGGCATGTTGGAAGCTCATGTCTGTTCGAGCTCACTCAAAGTTTCCGGTGGAGGTGAAAAAGGCTAATAACGCCTTGGCATTGGTTGAGAGGAGTTCCCATCAATTTGATCTTCATTGTCCTAGGCCATTATAAAACGGCTTCGTCCGTCCGCATCTCAAGAATTGGCTGTGATCCGATCACCTTTCTTCTAGAAAGACGAAACTCTTCTTAAGTGAGTGCAGCGACGTGTTACTGAGGCAGGTTTGGGTCCTCAAGAATAGCTCAGTGAAACTAGACTATCAGTCCTGGGCCTATACTCTACATTTCTGCCCGCTTAGAAGTGCCCCTATCTTTTGCATGTACAAGCCTCACCTCAGCAAGCCGCCGAGTTAACTCTTCGTTCAGCATGACTCACTTCGTTCTGAGGTCATGCGCTCAAAGTAGAGGTCTAACACAGCCAAATAGAGCGCCAACATAGCATTCTATCACTGAGAGTACGTACGCTGTGGAACGCTACTCCCAACCGGGCGATTTTTGCGGATTCTATTTTTGCTTTCACGCCTCGGCTTGATAACTGCCCTACTTAGTTTGAACACTGCACCAGTTTCAGGTCTGTAGTAATCAGCCATCGTGTGGCTTCTCTAAGACTCTCGGATTCGACCGTGTTTCCTCGCTTGTTTGTACTGTACAAATGATTCTGTATACGCCTGAAACGAATTCAGTGCCACGTTCTTCGTTCGTGCAATTAATTGCACGCAGCGAATGCTTGTCCCTTTCTTAACGACTCATCTACTATTCCATTCTTCAAGGTCCCTCAACCTGGACCTTTTGGAGCGCTGTTCAACGCAGTCGAAAGTTCTACGCTTTTTTCGACTGGCGCGCATATGAGTGCCGCCAAGTGAGTTGAAGCCCCTCTCGTGCCTCTTTTTTCTTCCGTCGGTTGCTATCGCTGGTCTTCGACTGCTTATCGCGTTCTCTAACACTGCTGGAAATACACAGTTTGTGTTCAAACCCTACTGCTTTCTTTTAATTTAATGTCAGCCTGGACTACATTTCAATCGCTTTCCAGAAAAGACCTTTCAAATTGTCGGCGGACGAGGATCTAGTGCTTGCCCTTTCGTTCACTACACGAGCCGTCGCCGCTTCGTGATTTCACTCCAGGAAATATGGAATCTTCAAAACCGCTGCCCTCTACTTTCCTTATCAATCCATCGTCCCATTGAGTCCATCCCAAGATCAATCCATGCGTCCCACTGTGAAATTTATCCCCTCCCACAACAGCACAGAAATTATCACCAACACTGGCAAATACATAAAGCAAACGAAACTTTTAAAAGACTTCTAGTCATAACTCGGTTTGAAACCACATCCAAACGTATTTTAGCGAAAATGAAGGCAAACACATTAGAATATATTGCACAGAACAATGCCAACACACTTAGTGAATATGACAAAGCGGCCCTAAACAACACTAGCCTAATTTTGTGAGCATAGCAGGCAAACTGGGGCTGACGAGGAACGAAACTGTGGGTTGAAATTAAAACCCTTCGCGACCCTCATTGGACAAATCGGAGCGCACGATAAAGAGAGGGACGATTTGAAACCATACTCACGGATTCTCTTTTTTAAGTTCACCTCTTGACATCAAACCATGAAGTTTCTTATTGCTTCCTAGTTACAGCACTACCGAAAATAACCACATCCGTATAACTGATGTTAACTTATGCTTATCGTCCACAACATGCTAACACTAACGGGGTCCTTGAGAGGGCTGTTCTATCGTTCACTAACAGTATGACTGAGACCAACCCGATTGTAGATGATAAACAATGTAATTTTTCCAAGTACAGGGCTGATAAAGCTTTATTCGACCAAAAGTCCTATTCTATTGTGTGTCGGCAGGCGATAACCTCGGTAAAGTCGTCCGCTACTTTGAACGAGGAGCGCTTCGTTATTAGCCTAACCTGGCGGTCACATTGCGCAGCTGTATCCGGCAACCGCTGGGTGTTGTATAACCGTCTGCTTCCGGTACGTAAACTTATCTTTAGGGAACCAGAGCTGAAAAAAGCTGTTCCAACAGACCCATGGCCGATTCCGGTGAGTTGGCCAAACTCTGGCCAACAATCGGTCTTATAATGGGCGGATCAGATGAGACAATGGACACAATTATTACAATTATTCCCACATTCTTTTGCATGGTAAAGTTTATGAAATCATTTCCATATTTACTAAGCTTCATATTTATGGTTTCCTGTCAACCGTAATTTTGCCCACTTTTGTTTCAATGTGTCCATGTGGTGGAGGAGCGTCGACCATTTTGTATGTTTCATGTTTGATGAGTTGGTCCGTACTGTTTTATATACCGTGTCTATCTATTCATAGTGGAGTAAGAAACATAGCAACTGCATTTGAATTTCTATGCTTTCGTAAACGACGTTTATCAGTTTCCTTTACATATCCTACATTCTCGTGGAAATGAATGAATTCATGACTTTACAGTAGGCGGACTATCAACAGAGGCAATTAGCGCAAGATTGGTTACCATTGCATGACCTAAGTAGTGCACCGAGTGAAGGTCGTCGAATTTGTTCATGCTCAGTGAAATTGTTTTCAACAGCCCAGATGCATCCATGAATGAATCTTTAATTTTCCAAAACAGCAGCAAGTCTCTACTTAAAAATTATTGTTGTATCCCGCACAATAGCTGAGGCATTCCATTTCAAATTTACTCTCAAATCTTGTAATATTGCAGGATTTAAGGGATGGAATGAATCTTCAAAGATAAAAGAAAATGTCTAGGAACAGAAGACGGAGTTATAAGGATACTCATTATAACACCATGGATCACTATGTGACTGTTCAAAACATGCTTGTTCATTACAAAGATTTATTGTTTATCGTGGTCTTTTCAACACTTCCAAAACCGTGACTCATGTTGCTCGCTTGTTGAAGACAAACAGCAGCCTTGATCATGGTCAGGTATATGACATTCGGGGTGTGGGTGGAATTGATCAAGATCGACTAACAAGGCTGCGCGTAATTTAGGAGGTGTTACACGCACAACGCCCAATTTGGCTGAAAATGGTCTCGCAAATTTTTTGGCCGGCACGACTTCAGGTTGTGGCACAAGCCGAGCCCCGTACGATTCGTGGCCAGAGAGAGGCGAACTCCGGGCCGGCTCTGTTTATTTGTTGGGGTACTAATATCTCACGAGCGCACCCGGCCAGGGCTAATCGCATCCAAGTAATCCGTTAGTAGACCAAAATGTATCACTGACGCCAGATCCCATCAGAATGGAACCAGCGTGATTTGTCTGCTTGTAGAAACTCTAGAATCCCTTTTAAAATCATGGATATGTGGATGAAAGATCTAGCGCTACTGCAGTGATCTGGGAAGTTATGGCCGCTAGCCACATTGTCGTCGCCAGGCTTTCGGACCTTTGTTCAGAATAAGCGGAAAATGGAAACACTGACACAAAGTTTCGCCCCAAGTTCGATGGGCTAACTTATGAAAGTAATTCAGAAACCAACAACACAATGTAGTACTACACTTATTGTCACGACCGAGAAAGAAGGCGTACAACCAGTAGGCGTGCTGTGTTCAGCGCGCGGAACGGAATGAGAAGGATCTTCACACGAGCAGAGACAGGTTGCACACTTGAACCAAACGTGTCAAACTGTATAAAAAATCGCAACAGAAATTAAGCCGTTCTAAGAATCCGCTACAGGACTTCTTATAGAAAGCCACTAAGATAAGCGGGGCCTTCATTACACAAGATAGGCATGTGATATTTAGTTCACACCTCGGTGTCATATCCACTACCACGTTGGTTTCCAGCTGGTCGAATGCGAAGAAGACTAGCAGATTAAATGATCCATAAGGTGGGCGGTCGCAAACCAACAATGCACTGAATGGGCCCACAATTTTGGCTATTTAGGCTATTCAGTTTCCTATCGCAGCCGGCCACCTAACCGCAAAAGACTTATAGGCGAAAAAAATGAAGGTAGGTCCATCCAGTACTTAACGAAAGCTTTCAGAAGTTGCCTTCCTATAGCATCACGTCCGCATGATTCAAAACACAATGAATGGTGGGATATCTGTGTCAGAGGGGAAATAAGCATACTGTATTTTCGGAATGTCCGGCAGCGTTCTGCAGTTGGCAATAAGATGCCCCCCATTCGTTCACTAATGTTGTAAACCGGTTGTTTTAAGTTGGAAGCCAAAGTGAACTCAAGAAAGCGTGTTAGTGTACACAGACAAAATCACGTTGACCAAGGAGAATCAGACAGTTTTTATCAACGACCATTTTGTATGTGGACATCACTAATTCACCCAGTACACCATACAAGCCTTCGCATGCGTGTATCGCGTCAGTTTTGCAATGGGGGAGACGGTGCACGTCGGAAGTAATTTGTGCCTGAAGTGTATTTGGGGTTAGACGAGGGAGTTTGAGGCATTCGCACGAGACAAACAAACGCAGGTTTTGTTGATTTTAACGTGGCTTGTCGCATTATTCTTGAGATTGTGGTTTTAGTAGCTTTCTCAAATAAACTGCATCAATCTCCTTTATTCTTACATCAACCACTGTAACCGTTTCCCTTTTCCTTATTCAGTCTGAGCCCTGCAAACTTCCGAATGTCAAAACAAGATACCTTCCTCCTGTATTCTTTTCTGAGTAACTTACAATTCCCATCATTTCTCGATGCACCGACAGTCGTTTAGATCTGGCTCAATCAATGACCAGCTGTGTGAATGAGCTCAATTTCGTTTTATCGCCCACACTACTAGTTGTCGATTTTGTTGTAGGGCAGATCTCCACTCAATTTTGAAAATTTTTCATATTCGAGGTGAGATATTTCATTTTCTCTTACATTTATTCAATTGGTATCATATTAAATATAGTTTTACGGGTGCCCTCTTATTAGCCGTTTCCAAGATAAATTAATTTTGTGCTGCTGGATATCGGAAAAAGTACTTAATGCATCGGCGGATTGCGCGTAAGGCGGTATGAATTTCAGTTGTTGGCGAAAGATCTAGTGGGTTCAACTCGACTAACTGGAACGACTTTGCGTCCGCCACAACGCCCAACGCTGGAAAACGTTTTTGCTCGTTGTAGCACACGGAAAGCGCCATATTTGACCGCCGCGGATGTTTGTTTGGTCCACAATTACAACGTTTCTTGTTCAGACGCGCAGTTGAAGAATGCTGTCGTGCTTATACTGAACGTGGTCTTTACACGTGAGTCGCCAAACGTGCTTCAAACTCTCCGTAGTCGATAGGTTTGGTCAAGGAAGGGGACACATTTTCGATGAGCACCCTTAAGGTGTAACCGCAGAAGAGTTGAGCCGTTGGGGTTTCCAAGCTAATTTTGTCGGTGTTACGTAACCCAAGAAGAACTAGTGACGTACGCTCTTACCAGGAGAAGTTCGACTGCGCGCTTGGGGCTACTTTTGACTGGCGATGTAATCATTCTACTAATCCGTTGGACTCGGCATGATAGGAATAATCGCGTATGTGCTTGCGTCCAATGATATTCAGGATATTCTTGCAAAAGGCTTCGAAATGAGAGCCGTCATTCATAGTTACCGCTGCGGAGCGACAAAACTGGGCTACACAAAAAGACGAAAGTCACCGTTTCGAAAGCGGAATCGGGAGTAGAATCACCTCCGGTCATCTAATGAGGCCATCTACACAATTCAGAAGCATGATAAAGCCGCCAGTGGGTGTCAAAGATCTCCTTAGATCAACATATACCTGGCCGATGTGTGCGTTTGGTGCAGGAGTTGCATTATTGAGGTTCTGGTTACGCCTACGAACCTTTGAATAGCAATAAGCCCAAGTGCGAACGTCATGGTTCATTCTAGACCATACAAAACGTCCACAGATAGGCTCCACTGACGCACTATGCCATGTCTAGACAGGCTGTGCAGTGCGTTAAACATTGCAGTACGAAACGATAACGACACCACCGGTCTAGGTACGCTTTACGAAACTTCACAAAGAATGTCGCCTTCACAGGACGTTAAAGGAACAGGCTGTATTTTAAGAGAACTACGTTGGCGTTGTTGTAGTATGTCAGAGTCGCCTCGATGCTCAGCGGCCATGGCGACCAAGTCAGCAGGAACAGAAGTAGAATCGCTTGCCTCGTATACGCGTAAGAGTGCGTCTTCGGCAGAACTAAGGACATTTGACACGTGCCGTATATCCACCGGAATCTTATAGATATAGTGCCTGTTTTCCGTGGAGGAATACATGTCGGACAAAGTGGTCAGTGAATATGCCAATGCCTTTCAGTCAGCGTATACTGTTAACCTCTGAACTTCCAAGGTTTGCCGAAAGTGTCTTTTTAAGATAAGTGATAAGCAGTTCGCTTCCCAGATAAGTGTAGCCGGATTGCCTGGAATGCCATTGTTTAGGGGAGACTACCACAGGTTGCCAATGACTGTCCACGGATTGTTGCAATACAGCACAAACAGCTGTATTAGGGGTGTCGGTTACACTCGACATCCAGTCGCTGAGGTCAGGGTGAGCAAGCAGAGCTATTTTGGCGATAGCCTCCGTAGGGTTCTTGAGGGCCATACGCGTAGAACGGGTGAAGGACAGTCTACGGCCGCGCCCACAAAGAATATCGACTATCGGCTGCATGGTATCCGCATGACAAGTGATGACTCGAAGACTGTAGTTCGCTAGACCACAAAATCTGCAAAGCTGCTTAAAGGAGAAAGATTCAAGATTAACCTGCATGACTCGAACGTTTACGAGAAGGGCGGCGACGTCAGTGACTGAGGTCCGGTGACCCAGAAACTCGATAGTCAAATCGCCTAGCTTATATTTTGCCGGGTTGATTTAAACACCATAACCAGTCAACCGTCGAAACTGGCTGCGCAGATGAAAATAATAATAATAGTATATATTTCTCAACGCATTTGTGAGAAACACGCTCGGATGTGCGCAATCACGACAGATAATTACATGCGGTACAAAGCAACAAATGGATATATAACAAGACAAACATGAAATCTGTTGACAAAAGAAGACGTCATCAAAGAGAAAATAGTCACAGTTTACAACGTTTGATTCACAAATAATGAAAGAAGGTAGTTTGTTTGTTCCACGGATTCAGTCCAAAAAATGAGATGTTACATTAATTTACCTTTTACAAGGTTAGGTAAAGACGACGTTTCAAATATTTGAAGGCCAGGCGGGGAAATACGTGCAAATTGATCTTCGAAGGATTTCGCCGTTATTTGACGTAATTTCATTCGGAAGGAGGGTGGAGGGTAACAGCTCTCGGAAGAGGTTATAGTCGAGTTAGGGTTAAACGAACTCTAGACCGCGGGTGACCTCGTGCATAAAGTGTTGAAAACTTTGGGCCACGTCATTCAATCCAAGCGGCATTCGTAAGAACTCAAACAGATCAAATGGAGTCATTACGGTAGTCTTGGGTACGTCTTCCGATGCCACCAAAATTTGGCGATAAGTACGGACAAAAAAAATTTTGCCGATGTTCATTTGCCCACAAGATAGACCGTGAGATCCTGTTCGTTTGAAATCCGATACCTATCGTGGGCTGTTACTCTGCTGAGGCGGTGGTAGTCAGCGGAATGACACCAGTCACCCGTTTTTCTTGAAGCCAAGGGCAGTGGTTATGCACAAGAACTGCCGGGAGGGCAAATGATCCCGAGCACAAGCATGCGTTCGAACTCCGTCCTAGCGAGTTCAAGTTTCTGAGAAGCCAACTTGTGTCCCCCAATCGATGCCGGTGGACCTATGAATGCGATGCGACGCGTGACATTGGAGGTCATAGCAGGCAGAACGTTCGATTCAGTTGTGAGAGCTGTTGGAACAAACTCCGCAAAACTGGTGGAACAGCCGGGTCTTTTATGATAAGGTTACCCGCTTAATTACGGTATCCTTAAGTGTGTCGTAGCGATGCTCTGCAGGCTGAGTTGAGATTAATTTCTTTCGAAATCCTATACACTAGCTGACTGAATTTCGCCTGGTCAGATGAACTTCTGTTGCCAGCAAACTAGGCCTCAAGAGAGACAAACCACAGCAGCCGGTCCATCTACAAATTGGAGGGAGTGGTGAGGTGGCTGTGCCTATTGTGCATACATCTAATGGCATGGAATCTTTGCCAAGCAGCACAAAGCGTTGGGTAGCCTGTAATGTGTAAAAGTGAAAATGCAATATGGGTTACGAAACGCGAAAACTCAGCTAGATCTGATTTCCAAGGAATATACATCAATACGACGGATGAAAATAAAATACCGCATAAATAAAATTGATACCGACGAACTGACACGCCAACTGGCGTAAAACAAAAATGAAAGGGCCATATACACCGGATTTGGGAAGAAAACAAAGAACCAACTTTCAGTGGAGATACTTCAGCCTGGCTCACCAGTTTGTAGAATAACTCACAAAATTTAACCCCGAGTTTGATGGGCTACACAATGGAATTAATCCAGAAGCCAGCAAACAATGCAGCACTGTGCATATTGTCACGACCGAGAAAGAAGAAAGCGTACAACCAGTAAGCGTTCTGTGTTCAACGCGCGGAACGGCAACGTAAAGGTTCTTCACACGAGCAGAGATAAATTTCACGCTTGAACCGAACGCACATGACTGAACGGACAGCGTCAAATCGCATAACAAAATCGCGAAAAAACTAATCCATTATAGGATGGTGCTACGCTTTTTCTCACTCTTGATGATATGTAATTACTACCTTTTTTGTCGGCATTTGCACTGTTGGTAGTGGGCGACTGATCATTTTCGAACTGAAACTCTGTGTCAGTGTTCCGACAACCGTGACAATGTTGGTCGTTTGACGTTCCTCCAGTTACTTCTGATTTCTCTTTGTATCGGTTTTTCCAGGACTTCAGTAGAATACCTAGTGAAGATTTCCGTAACCACTTTATATGTCCAAGGGATTCCCAGCGTCGACAAAGTTCATCGAAAAGGAAAACAAACGGCATTGTCTCTATTAGCGACTTAAGTTCCCACACAAACACAAATTGTGAAGTCGGTGATTACTTTCAATGAGTAATGTGATCAGCGCGTAAAGAGAGTTGAGTTTTGATTAGTAGTGGGGAATTTTGATTTTCATATAGATTGAACATCACCCACAATTGATCGCAGCTGTCGCATTCCCATAGAATTTCCAGTCGGTCCCTTTCGAAAAGAACCGCTAGACTCGAGTTTCGCCCTAATTAGAGCTCGTCAGTAGTGCACATCCTAGCAACTACCGGGACTTCAACCACGGTACTTGAACCACTACTCATCAGTAATCACATACCGCTCAACAAGTCAATGATTTCTTTTATTTCAACTTGGAGAAGTCCTAGTCGAGGGGTCATCGATTGGAGTTAACAAACAGTAACTGTGTCTCCTCTCGAGGCGATCGGGCAACCTGACCATTACTCACAAGCGAAAGTGGTTGAGTGTTCACATATGATAATTCGGTCGTGCCTAACGTGAGGTCAATGACGCAGTGGGTAAACAGAGTTGATTTCATCATCAACAATGCACCCAGCATTTTTGACCGGTGCCCGGTTTAATAAGTAAAAGTCAGAAAGATAATGGAGGTCCATAGTAAGATGGGGAAATCATTTGTTTCAGTGCCGCGCAACTATAAGGTTGACTTCACCACGGCTGCTTCAGCGATTGAGACAACCGACGCAAATCGTGAGATCAGCAGTAGTTTTGTGTTACACATTTGGATGCAACAACTATCTTATTTGTTCGAGCCCTCATTTAATCGTTCATATTATGTTGGTATCCTGAACTAGCTTGGAGTATCTTACGAATGGATTATAGAGTAACTTTCCAACAGAATGCAATATTTAAGGTTACGATAATCAAGTATGGCGAAACAATATGTTTATGATAGAACGCTAAACTTTAACCATTTCTTGATCACATTCCACCTTTAAAAATGGCCGTCGAGGAAGAGCTGAAGATATTCACATCCCAATGCAGAAGAGTTGGCTTAAACAGTGCGGGCGTATTGACGTGGCAGCGTGACGTTGGGTGCCCTTGTGTGGTAGTCATCTCGAGACAACTGAGGAAGAAGCTTGCAGCAGACTGTCATCAAATGGCACACACTGGATGCACCAGGACATGCGATTTGCTGCAACAAATAGCATATTGGCCGGAGATGAAAGAGGATGTGACAGCTTACGTGCTTGCATGCTAACAGTGTCAGTTATTGAAAGGTGACAATCGGAGAGCCCAACAGCCCTTACAGCCAATACCAGTCTCCGAAATCGGTGAACTCTGGTCGATGGATCTTATGGGCCCATTTCCACTAAGCGCCCGCGGTAACCAGTACGTTCTGGTCATGACAGAACACTTTACCCGTTGGATCTAAGCGACTGGCGTTCCGGATCAAAAAGCATCTACGGTTGGAGACATGGTGATGAAGCACATCGTAGCAAACCACGGTGTGCCAAAGGCGAGCTTGAAAGATCGGGGATAATGCTTTGAAAGCGAGGAGTTTCGAACAGGCATGCAACAACTGGGAATGAAGCGCATCCGAACGACACCATATCACCCGCAAAAGAACGGCCTAACTGAACGTAACAACCGAACGGTCAAAGAATGGTTATCAGCCAAAGGGGGTGACTGGAAGTCTGCGTTGCCACTGGTGTTATTGGCCCATCACGCGTCTGTGCAGGCGCGTACGAAGAAATCTCCATTTCAACTGATGTACGGTAGAACCCCTCGACTTCCAGTGGGCCAGGACATCGGAATGTGGCCAGAGTGCATTGATTCCACTAAGGAATTGGATGCCGGAAGAGAAAGAGCCAAACGATATCTGAGAGCATCGCAGGTATGTACAAAAGAGCAATCCGCAAGGCAACAGCTCGGCAAAACCAGAATGTTCAACCTAGGAGAAGGGGTGAAGTATAGAGATCATCGGAACACGGGCGCCAGCGGCCCAGGATCAGGAAAACTTCCACCCAAATGGAAAGGTCCGTATCTGGTAGTCCCCAGACGAGGCCCAGTATACACGATCAAGAGGGACGGGGAGACGAAACGAGTGTATGCCAGCGAGTTAGCGGCGTGGCACGAGATGCCTGCGCGGAGAACCAGAAGATCAATAATCCGGGAGGAAACACCGCGTCGATCGGGGAGGATTCGTCAACAGATGCAGAGGAACCACGGAACCTCGGAAGTGGGATGAGTGTTGTTTGACAGGCAGTTTCGTTGTGAGTAGTATACTACTCACAAGTAGAATATTATCTACAGGCGACACTCAGGAACAAATTGGCAGGCTCCGAACGCCAGGAAGACGAAGGACAAGAAGAGACTATCGAAATAGTGTGTACGCGCTGTGACAGAAGTTCCAACAAGGCGAATGACAATGATGTATGTGAATGCATGTCTGACGTATAAATGATTGTACGCGTTTGTGGTTTGATTTTTGACATGGCCTACACGGGAGTTTGCGCAATAAACGAATTCTCAGGCCAAGCGTTTTTTGTGGTTACAACACTACCACGAGCTGTTCAGGGTCAAGGGGAGCGGATGTACGAAACTGCCGTGTGGCTTTCGCGGATATCGAACTTCCTTTCGAGCTATCCCACACAGCTGCAACTCTTAACTTGTTGTAATCTTTCTAGCTCGCTCTTAAACTGAGGTCGCCGATTTTCAAATTCAGGTTGTTGATATTCATTTCTTGTTTTCGAACACCAGTCACTTCTTTTCAGTTACTCTTTCCCCCAACCTCTCAACAACAATTGACATCACTTTTCTGAGACCATCATGAAACCCTATCAGTCAACTGATCTGCTGAAACTCGTGCTGATAATGTAGGGCTTTTCAGGTTGGGGCACTTAAAAGAAAGGTTAGATTTTTAGCTCCAGCAAACTCTCTTGCTTTTTTATAAGGATGCATTTAGTTGGTTGCTACAAGCTATCCTTTTGAAGAAAAAAACAGTTTTTTCCATCCGTTAGTCAAAGTTTACAAGTTTCACTATATGATCAAACAAGAATGAAAAAGTATTAATTACAATACACCACTTTTGCGATATAGACATTCCTATTTCACTTTTCTGACCAAGCACGCCGATTGCATATGACAGAACACGGACTATATCATCAAAGCTGATTTTTTGGATACACATAAAGGACTGATGATTACGAATCCCTTTACCTACGAGAGATATAATCACTTAGAAACAACCGAACACTCAAAATGCTCCTGTTGTCAGTTTGGGGATCATCGTTATGGTCGTCTTCACTGCTATCACTTTCATAAGTACTACTATATTAAGCTTAACGGCCGAAGTTTAGATAAAAGAAGTAGCTTCCTCGGATATGTTAACCTCAAAAAATCGAGCATTCTGGTTTGCGGTGAAAATCTTTGCACCCTCTTGTATACAAGACTAGCCAGAACTGAGCCTGCATTATGTGAGATAGTGATGTATTTTGGCAAGTAAAGCACAAGTACTCATTTTGGCTACTTCATAATCTAACTAATCCCAGAACGGTTCGTGAGGTGGTCCTTCCATGGTGGTCAAATGTATACATCCTGTGCAAGTAACGAATTTGCTCTGCCCATTAACCTCACAATACAACTAAAACCAATGTGTCCAAAACTGCCCACGTCTGGACAGCCGCCTATTGAGACATGCGCAATCTCAATAGAACCAACAAATTGTAACAACCGCTTACATCAGTCGTCCGCAGCTCAAAAGACCTAAGAATACAAGCAAAGTTTGGCATAATCTAACGAACAGCACTAAAGGCGTATTATCTTTAACTCAAAACCAGAGTCAGGGATCGTCAGCCCATAAAACCCACCGACTCTATGTTTGATTGCGGCAAGAACTGACAGAGAATCGGAACTAAATGAGAACGTAAAAAAATCCTTTACTGGGCCGACTCTGGCAGCAGTCAGAACGCAGACAGTCAAGATCCATTCTGAATTGACCAGCCATAAATTGAGTTGATAATACCCTTTTATGTCAAAGCAGTTTGAATATTGCTTAAACTAACTCTGACAGATTGCTGCCACTACGGTGGTACGCTTCACTGACCCATCCCGACCTTGACCGATCGTGCCACACGATTTTGTTCGGCACGAACTACCAAGATAAGTTGACAAAAAACTATTATTCAAAACACAACTTGAAGTGGTCATTATAAACAATTTCAAACGCCCCTTGGTAATCAGGCCTATGATAGCGGCGGCACCTGACAACATTCGTGTGCCATGAAATATGAATTTCAAATAAATTATCCGCCAAATAAAGAAAACTGACGTCAAAGCTTCGTGTGGAGTCTTGGTTATCACGTGATAATGATTCTAGAGGTGGCTGCCGATCGTCTAATCATCGTGGAATACAATAACAACTGCTTGCCGTTGTTGTGTTTTGTTAAAAGACACAACAATATTAATATCGCTTAGTCAATGTAAAAAAGATTTACACGCTGCATTATTCATCTTATTACATGCGATTACTTCATACTTTCCCACTTAACACGTTAGACTGCGTGTATTTCTTACTCTTACAAACACCTGTTATGCGGGAAAAACTACCCGATGAATGGACGTTAATAAATAAGCATTGGTCAAACGATTTGCGAGATTTTCAACTTTTGGACGATTTAGTGCAGTCGATGAAGTCCTGCGCTGGAGTTTGCCCAATCCTTCACCAGATTTCCGAATTTCCTGACCTCTCTTGCCCAAGCCGAATTATTTTAACATTTTTTCAACGTCATTAATATCAGGTAATGATGAAATCCTTTGAAGGTGCACTTGGACGTACGTTGCGGCGTCATCCTGAACTACCCAAAACATCGGCTTATGCATAACCTTATAAAAGGTAAATTAATGTAACAGCTTACCCTTTGGAATGAATTTTTGGAACATGCAAACCACCTCTTTTCCCGGGTTGTGCGTTTAACTTTTGTATGCTGCACTTCTTTTCACTTTGATCACGTATTTTTGCCGGCGGATCTCATGTTTGTCGTAATATGCAACCACTTGTTTTTTTGCATCGCCTGTAATGATCTGCAGTGAACGTGCGCATTCGAGTGTGCTTCTCAAGGACGAGTCAAGAAACACATTATTTACTTATTTATTTCGCGTTTCCTACACACCCTGAAAGAGACAAGATTACCTTGCAATATCCATCTAACTGGCCGTCGAAAATGGTGAAATTAGTAGCAAAACCGAAACTAGCAAATTAGAAAACATCAATGTGCATCTTATATGGTTCGGTAATGAGTACACCAAGAGTGTTGCCGCGCATTACAATCGTTGCCATTGTAACGCACCGTGCTGCTGTGTTGTTGGCGCTATTTTGATTTCCCGTTGTGTAGGTCGTGTGCATGTTATACTGGGCCTTTGGCTCACGCTTGTCTGCTTCCATAGGACTATAGTTGGAACCCTTACTTCAAAAGGACGCTGTCCTCTGGCGTCTCCACGTTGCCCAAAGTTGTTTTGCAAGTGCAACGGGTACACGAGGCCAGAACATCGGGCTTACCTGTTACACCATCTGAATCGCCTAATTTTTTATTTCACAGGTTCTGAATCCACTGGTTTACTCTCTATTTTACCACGTGATATGCTGTTCGTAGGTTGAATTAATCAAAGCAACAGATGCAGAATTTTCACGCAACTAATGTGAAAGTCGTGGGCCAAATAAAATACTCCCGAATGCAACAAAGTGTAAAGCCCGGAGGCTTCTTCACAAAAGCGAAACATCCAATCGCCTACTCAATGTTGAGCTCTGTACGTCTGAACAACAGAACGAATCAGGGTTGGTCGTCAC
>JTDE01000793.1:36581-47238 GCA_014338405.1 Paragonimus skrjabini miyazakii
CGAATTAGCTGATTCCTATTCGCTTAACCGCCCAAGATTAATATGTAAACTTGCACTTATAAACTTGTACTTGTGACGGTGAAAACGTTTACTTGTATATGGTGTAAAGTTTGTCCGCGCAAGAGACCACGTCCTGCAGCGTTTGCTTTGCGACATATGGTTCTACACCTCACGTTCAGGTATGTCTAGCGAGATTTACAAATTGTTGACGGCAGCACAGTTGCACTGCGTCCACCTTGTTTGTCTTTGTTGTAGGACCGCTAGACGGGCACCTAGTTCTGAGGCCGGCACCTAACCATGGGCAGCGAATGTAACACCCTATGATCTACTGGCTGTAGTCAGTGACGTGTGTGCGGCTGGTGTTACGGGTACAGTATCATAAGCGTCAGTTGTTTCTGGAACAAAGTCGAAGATGGCTACCTCGGCTGCTCCAAAGACAGTCAAGCCCACTACTGCTGACAACTCGCCAACAGAGCGCAAGCAAACAGTACAAAATTCTGCGGTTCTTCCCTTGGTTCTACCTGGGAAGCCCAATCCTGTTGTTCGGGAAAGCTACTTTAACGATGGTGTAATTTCGGCGAAATTCTCCGGCGGCACTAACGCAGCCGCTCCTAAAAGATTGGGATCTTCTGCTCGAGAGGATTTTGTAATTCTTCAGAACCTTTCGGAACGTCCTGACAGTTGCTTAAAGCTTCGTGGCGAGCATAGTCGAGAGCTCTGGATGAGCCTTTGCACTAAAGCTGGCATAAATCTGTGTCCGAAACTCTATGACGAGGCTGGCGAGAGGATTGGATTCGCTGCATACTGAAAAACATCGGTTAACAAGGGTCGTACTTTCGTCATCTAATTTGACTGAATGCGTTCTTCTAACGGCATATAAGTTGTTGGACAATTCTGGAGCCCAGGCTTACCCAGATATACCATGAGCTGAATGCCGTAGGTGGAAGCTCGTTAGGGAGCAAACTGAAACCCCTGATCGGTCTCGTAATATCATCATTAAGGTTGTCCCCAATTTCCCAGGCGACGACCTGCAACACGAGAGGAGCCAGCGGCGATTTTATTAACTGTATTCGAATTTACCGATGTTCAGTTTTAACATATTCACTACATCCTGCAGCCCGAGACGGAGTCGGGCGAATCCCGACCACGACTCCTTAAAACTACTGTTACCGCAGAAGGGATTACAACGTACATACTACAGCGTTTCCATCATCGATGTCGCCTGATCCCTGGCTGGATTTCGTTTCACCCCGATCGTTCAATAGGAACGGGGTTTACTAAAAAGTGATCACCGCACGCGCACCAGTCGCTTTGTAGTGCCCGATAAGGATATAATTATTTCAAAAAATTCTCTGCGAGCGGCTACTGCGGAGTCGGTGACGTCCATCGGCATTGCATTTCGAATGAAATACCCCGTTCATAATCTCAGGATAACGTTCATTCGTTAACAATTAACTCTGTAGAGTGCATGGGCACAAGTGCGCTTAGCATAGTAAAGAAATCACCGGAGTTTCGCAAACTTTGTTTTGCCGCCAAGCCCAGGATCGTTGCTATATCGGAGTCGTGGCTCAGGAATTCTTCTCCAGATTCTTAGTTCGCCTTAGTGGATATGACAATTTTCTGCGCGGATACAGGTGAAAGCAGAGAATGGGGATCGGCCTTATATGTCCATACTTCTTTTCAAACTCTGTTTTACAATGGCCCAGTATTAGTTGCGATTCGAGAAAACTGTTTGGCGCTTGATTCGCCGAAGTGGCCCCGTTCGTTGGCCAGTGGGCGGTGCTCAGTCGTCCCCTATTTTCCGATCATTCAAATTAAGAACTCTTATTGTCTGGGTTGGAGGTTCACCCAACCTAGGATTTCCCCATTTCGTATTACGAGGTGAGTTCAACCTACCTAAATTAACTTCCCAGCTTTCTCACAAGCGGACACCGAAGTTCCGATGTCCGCACAATTTGTTCACTTGATCGGGGCACTGGGCTTCACGAACCACACACCCGGCTTTACTCGATGGCGTACTGGCTATAACCGGTCGCCAGGGGTTGATGGTTGGTAACTTTGAAATCACTGCACCACTCGGACTGAGTGATCACGCAGTTGTCCCATTTGACTTAATTTGCAGCATTCACCTGGTCCGTCCAACGGTTAATAATGGCAGGAACTATCGTAAAGTGGATGTGGAAAAACGACGTGGCTACTTAGCAACGCAGTCCTGGATGATGTTCGCCTCCCTTCACCTTGTCGATGATCTATGTGCGAAGCTTACTACCGTTTTTTATGCAGCCGTTGGTAAACTCACACCATCGTCAGGTAACGAACGGAACAAGCTTCCAAGTCAACTTTTTCCCGCACACTCAGGCCTATCGATTATCAAGATCTGAAGTTGATCAAAAATACGCGGCCCGAAGACACCGGTGTACATCGTTGATTCGAAAAGACTGTCTCCGTTGTCAACAACGCCTTACGGAACGCTTTGTCGCTTATTCGGATGGTCTCTTCCGAATTGTAGCGTCAACTTGCTAGGCGGGTGCTGGAGTTCCTCAATTTTTATGTTCATCGGACCCTACCACTTATGATACCGAGGTCGCTGATGTCCTCGGTGAGTGATACAGCAGTACTTTCGCGCACTGTTATCACCTCCTCAGGTTCAGCTTGACACTGAGTTTAATGGTAATTGCACTGTGGGCACTTCCTCCACGGCGGTGTTGGCTAAACTCAAGTTCCCCGGGGAGAGCTCTTATAGCCCCGATGGTGTGAAGCGGCTGAAAAGTTTGTTGATCCACTTAATGATATAATAATATGTATTTCTCAACGCATTTGTGAGAAACACGCTCGGATGTGCGCGATCATGACAGCCAATTACGTGCAGTACAAAGCAACAAAAGGATATATAACAAGACAAACATGAAATCTGTTGACACAAGTAGACGTATTCAGAGGAGAACTAGCCACAATTTACAACGTTCGATTGACACAAAAGGGAAGAAGATAGTTCGTCTGTTTCACAGATTTAGTCCAAAAAATGAGATGTTACAATTATTTGCCTTTTACAAGGTTAAGTAAAGACTATGTAACGCATCGTGCTGCCGTGTTGTTGGCGCCACTTTTGTCTTCGATTGTGAAAGCCGTGTGCATGTCTTACTGGGCCTTTGGCTCACGCTTGTTTCTATTGTCTCCTTTCACAGGACTGTCTTTGGAACCCTTACTTCAGAAGAACGCTGTCCCCCGGTGTCTCCACGTTGCTCCAAGTTGGTTTACGATTGTAGCTGGTACACGAAGCCAGAACGTCTGGCTTGCCTGTTACAACTATGTTTCAAATATATCAAAGTCACGCCGGGAAGTACGTGCAAATTCATCTTCGAAGGATTTCGCCGTTGCTTGACGTAACTTCATTCGGAAAAATGTTGAAATAATTCAGTTTGGGCGAGGGAGGACCGGAAGTTCCAAAATCCCACGAAGATTTCAGCAGACTCCAGCGCGGGACCTCGATGACTGTTCAAAAATGTCAAAAGGTTGAGAATCTCGCTAATTGCTCGGCCAATATGGGGTTTTGAGCGCCATTCATCGCGAAAATTTTGCTTGCATTATGGAAGCTCATGGGAATAAGAAAAAGAGCGCAGTATCATGTGTTAAATGGGAAAATGTGAAGTAATCGTATGTAATATGAAGATTAATGTAAATGTTATTATTTTTGACAAAAACTTTACACGATGCTAATATTTTTGTGTTTTTCCAATAAAGTGTATAATAATCGCAAATAATTGTCCTGACATTCTGCGATAATTGGGTAACCAGGAGCTGCTTCTAGACTGATTTTCACGTGATATTCAAAACTCCGTCGAAGTTTTGACGTCAGTTCGTTTTATAGAGTCAGTGTTTGGGCCAGAATCTATATTTCGTTAATAGTGATTAATAAGGAGGGTTACTTAATCTGTCTTCCAGAAAACATCACCCAGCAGCTGGACACTCGTAACAATCATACCCGTTTTCAGGGGTGGAGGGCGTAATTATCGCGGTGACTGCAGAAGAATTGCCCTGCTATCGAGCGTCTCAAAATTTTTTAAAGTGCTTATATATTACATGCTCTATGAGTAAGCGGTGAATCAATGAGATTTTCACCAAAGTGGCTTATGCTGCTTCAATCCACAAGCTCCCCATCACGGGGTACAAGGTTGTCTTTTTTAGTGACTTCAGTCATATGCCGCTAATCATCTATACATTGTGCGCGTCAGTGGTGTATTCTCTACCAGCGGGTTTAGCTTCAGTGGGGTACCCCAATATTCAATTCTTTGCCCGCTATTATTTTGATGTTTGTCATCGACCGCTCACTTTTTATCCCCTCCCCGTCATTAATGTTTGCTGACGACATCACAACGTGGCAGGCCGTCATCAATACCAACGCTTCTCTTAACCTACAAAAGGATCTTGACATACTATTCCACTTGACTCTACTGGTGGAAAATGTAAAGTTATGCACATTCACACCTTTCTGAACATCACATATTATCCCGACAGGTATACACTTCCGAAGTTTCTTGTCGGGAAGGACCTTAAACCATTGTTTTGCGCACTCTATCGAGCACCGCGGGCAGTGGAAGACGGGGGGTAGACTAGCAATAACCTGGTGTTATTGAAACAGCTTTTTGCCCAGTTCAACCTTAATTGTTTTTAGATTCTTTATGACAGCCTCACTCGACTTCTGTGATCTGGATACCCTATCGCTGAAGGGACAAGTTGCGCCTCGAAATTGTGAAACGCCGTATCACTAGAAAAGATTGTCTGAATAAGTTCAACATCAGACTACAAAGCAAATGGAAGGCCTTATGCACTTCAGTTATCAGGCCAGACTTAAAGTTTGGAATCCGCTCAACCTGGAGCCTCGGCAGATAACAGGGAGTTCATGCTTACTTACAAGTTAATAGCTCACTTCAAACATTTTCGCTCTTTTGTTCTATTCACAATTTAACACACGAGCGCGAAGTGGGATAGTTTTTTGTCAACTTGAAAGCTACCGCCCGTTTTACCCTTGTCACTCATATCTTCTGAAAGGTCTGCGTTCGGAAATACCTGCTTGAGGAGATCGTTTTGACTTTGGTCATCCATAAGTTCAAGCTGAACTTGGATAATTATCCCCGAGAAAGCCCGGTATATTTTCGGATCCGAAACGTGCTAACCGCCTCCTGACGAGAAGGCTTGCCATTGTACGAATAAGCATCTAAGTTCGTATCCTACGTTTGACGAGTAACTGTCTGTCTTTTTATCCTGTCACACAAATGCTTGTCTATGTCATGTTGGGCGTCCTTGTGATTACTTGATATGTACTATTAGAGTTTGGCATAATGTCATCACTTCATCGCATCTGTTCCCTTATCAACTCTTTGACCGCTCCCATGTTTGCCCCTTCGCAACAGTTATCTTCAACTCAAGACATCGCTTTTAGACAAGGCCCTCGTCCCGTACTACATACAAGCGCGTCAATAAAAGATCAGAGGTAGTTTTCTGTATGTTCTGGAGTATGCGGACGACAATGTCTTACTTAGCCCCTCAGCCGAAAACATGCAGACCATGCTGGACAGGTTGAGCCACCCAGCAGGTTTGTATGGAATGCGCTTTGCACCTTCGAAGTGTAAAGTGTTGCTTCAAGGCTGGGGCACCTCAACTCCTACTTTTTTTATTGCAGGTAACCCACTTGAGACTGTAGACAGTTTCACGTACTTGGGTAGCGCTATCTCGTCACCCTGTAATAGTGCTGATGAGATATCAGCGAGGATAACAAAGGCACGAGTTGCCTTTGACAAACTGCGTCATCTTTGGCGTCGAAAAGACGTCCGGTTGTTGTTGAAAGGAAGGGTATATAATGCCTTGTGCGTTCCATTTTGCTCTATGGTTCGGAAACGTCGCCTGTTCACAAAGATGATACCAACAGGCTTGCTGTGTTTGACCATCGTTGTCTCCGCCAATCGGCCCATATTAAGTGGACCGATCGCGTGGGCAATGTGACAGTTCGTCGGCGCGTATTCTGGAACGGTCGGAATGCGGGATCAATTGGTGATTTAATCACGGTACACAGCTTACGATGGTTGGGTGATGTACTCTGTATGTCATCTAATCGTTCACCGTACCGGGCATTATATGTTAAGGCTACCAACAGTTGGGTAAAACGGCGTGGTGGTCAACCAACAATGTAGTCACAGGATATGAAGACCTTGACTGCCCCAGTGAGTAAAGTGTGTAGTTGTCGCCTTCCCGGATAGGGTCCTCGTGATCGCTGAAACCGCTCGTTAGAGACGCTATCCAAAATGGCAATATGTCGCAGTCAATGAAGGATCTGTATTCATACCAATTCTAGTTTATCCGCTTCGTCTTTTATTAATTTTCAATCTTCTTAGTAACGTTTTCTTCCAGGATATTCCACGCCACTGTTGAGGCGAGCGGCGGCCCGAGCCACAGTACCTTTTGGTCAGGCTCATGGCTGTTGTGATGATGATGATGAGAGGGAGTTTTCTGTATCCTTAAACAACCCTCAAAACCCGTGGAAAAGTTAAGAATGGGAAGTGAATCAAAAGAGCAACACGTGATCACATGATCATGAACGTCAAAAAAACGTATTGCGACATTAGACAATACATCGTCATGACACAGTTCAAGAATTATAACATGGAAAGCCCCATTGCGTCAAAGGTGAACCTTTCGTAAGAAGGGGTTTGTAGACCACAACATGGCACTTTAAGTTAGGGTGCGATTCTGAGAAAGGTGTGCAGTTCAACGTGAGAATTGTTTCACTCGCACCACCGTGCCCCCCTTATGTTACCTTTCGAAGGTAAATTCACTGCAACTCACAAACATCAAATTTAGTGCGTTTGAGTAGGTACCGCAACTTAATTTGCTGCTGTTCACTAAGTATCCATTATCCTCAAAGTTGTAACCTGCGGCCCATGAGATTATAATGCTCCAATTGTTAAAATCGGGAAGGTCACATAACCGTTTCATCGTTTGATGGAATTCTCACTGTCGATACCAGTTCCTATAAACGCTGTCTTCGGTGATTGGCGTGCGGTTCGACTGGACGTTCTTTTACATTCTCCTTCCCAGCACTTTGACGTTCATCCGTTAAAGTCCACTTGTTTGTATGGTGAGTGACCAACTGACTAGTATTTTTTCGCAGACTCACACGTCTATTGGTTTTGATCTCTGAACCTCGTTAACGCAAGGACGGGGTGTTCGGGCTGCATGAATCACCAGACGGAGGAAATAGCATCATGATGGTTTTGGTACCCATCATTCTTTTGACATTGACAATCGTGAACACGTGGTGATACCACGAATCAATAAGATTTTTAGCTAACAGAATCGCCTTAAAACAAAAATCAATTTTCAATAAGAATGCATTCCAAACCTCTATGTGACATCCTCAGTCGGGCCATAATTCTGAGAATGAGCCACCCGTTCGTCGACGCACGACGTTGTTGACTGTCTGATCGCATGACGCACCTTTCCATTATGGCGACCTTGGTCAACATAGGTTCAGTCTGCCCCGTGCATATCCACGTAGTTGCAGATACGCTGCGTGTAATCGACAGAACGTAAATATCTCTGTAATCCGTCAGTTAAAAAATTTTCTTTCGCCACCAATGTTGTTGTAATGTTGTGGAATTTTGTGGTTTATTAAAATCTAGAATACTGTAGCTATGGCATCATATTGTTTTAATCCTCCGAAGAAGTAAGCTAAGAATGTGCGGTAGTTCAGTGGCATGGGGATTGATGAAAAAGATAACTAAATTTTCATACCACGTTATCTGGGAAAATTGATGGTGGAATATAATGGAAAAATATCTCATGCATGTGGAAGCATAAGGTTTTACTCAATTTTGAATGTGATAAAGCATGAAAACGTTATTATATTTCCGTCGAATGAAACATTGCTAAAACATGGGGGCTAAGCTATTCATAAGGCAATTACCTGTTTTTTCGAGAATCGGTTCGAAGGTCGTTCAAAATGCACAACGGCCATTTTGGCGCGAATCGTCGTTTTTTAAATAATTTTGGAAATTTTAAAATCGAATTTTTCGTCAAAGTACCTACAGTATATCAACTGTAAATAAACAGCGTTAATGGGAAAGATGAAATAAACCGATCAAGTCCCAAAAGTTTTGGTTCGGTGACGAAAAATGTTTCCATCATTTTCATGAAACTAACGCACTATTGGCGTTAATCGGCTTTTGTAAGCCTGATAAATGTGCTCCTCGCAGTTTTCAAGACGAAATTCGTCATCCTATGGTTCGAAAGCGCTTAGCGTTGCGGCCTTTTGAAGATATGGCCCAAATGGAAATATACGACCACACAAAGTTTGCATTGAATTTCAACAAGAATACCGACGTATTTGATGGTGGAACATGTATGGTAGCGTTCCCAGCTTCCTTATCTGTGCGATATTTACACTATTTCTCCTGGTTTGTAAGATTTCAGGTAAATAATGGGAGACGGAACGTTGCTCCTAGAAATGGTTGAAAAGGACGCTATGATATGATGTTTTCCATCACCGGTGTATATGGATCGGCGTAGGAAAGGGGCGTCATGTCCCACAGTATCACTGAGAATCTTCAGGAGTAAATTTTAATCACTGTACTGCATCTTTTCAACTGGATTGCGGTCGCGTGTCGTTCATACGGAACAATTTGCGGGAATAAATGAACTCAATCTGCCTGCCGATCACCGGTAAGTATACCTCTCAGCCAATCACAACCTGATGTTTAGAACTCCAAGTATCTATCGTGGTGTAGAAGAATATTACAATCAATGTGATAATCAACGGAATCAAAAATGATGATGAGCATGTACCTCGAACACTTCAAATACACGTTTCCCACACTTATCGCATGTGTTTGTTCTCCATGTTGTTCACGAAAATCTTTTGGGAAAAACAGCTGCAAGTGTGAACGCATACTTCATTCTCTGACAATGCTCATAGCCTAAGTGAATCAGGTTGAAGCATCTAATACTTTGCATGCATACTGGATACCCGTACGATCTTCATAGCTTAAGTGAATCAAGTTGAAGCATCTACAACCGTGGATGCCTACTGGATACGCGGATGTAGTTCATAGCTTAAGTCAACCAGTTGAAGCCTCTACTAGTGTGAACGCGTAGTACATTCTCAGACGTTGTTCATAGCTTGCGTGAATCTAGCTGGAACTTCTACTACTGTGAATGCATAGTGCATACTCAGACGTTGTTCATAGCTTGCGTGGATCTAGCTGAAGCGTCTACTACTGTGAATGTATAATGCATACTCAGACGTCGTTCATAGCTTACATGAATCAAGTTGAAGCATCTACTACTATGGATGCCTACTGGATACGCGGACGTAGTTCATAGCTTAAGTCAATCAGGTGAAGCTTCTAATAGTGCGAACGCGTAGTACATTCTCAGACGTTGTTCGTAGCTTACGTGAATTAAGCTGAAGTGTCTACTACTGTGAATGCACAGTGCATACTCAGACGTTGTTCATAGCTTGCGTGAATCTAGCTGAAGCGTCTGCTACCGTGAATGCATAGTGCATTCTCAGACGTTGTTCATAGCTTAAGTCGATCGATTTCATGTTTCACATGCTCGAAATTTTCGACGTAGCTTCTCTAGTCATTATTTTGTATAATCTACAAATAGTTTTCGTCTGAACCAAAATTAATGTTAGTGTCAGTCTTGATAAAACAGCATACATTTGGAAGCATTGCAGATGACTCGACAAAAGGAAGAATATTTTGGGACTAAACATGTCTCATAGAACTGGAAACACAACAAAACCTTAAAGTCACTGTAGTCCGAGGTCAGTAGTATCGTTAACCTGACCATGTTGCAAAAATTTCACCATTACTGCGTATGCGATGAAACTGAACAGGAACGAAGTAATTCAACAATGTATAGGGACGCCATTTTTATACGACCAAATATGACAGACCGTGACTACTTGATATGATGATCAGGCATACGAACTGACTCTGGGGCAGCCTAGGTGAACTAGTTTTGAGTAACTGGCACATGATGTATCCCGAAAAAATCCATCATCTCTTGTCTGACAACCACAGTTGACACACACTTTAAGAGTGTAATATTCATAAGTAACCAAATCAGACAACCAAAACATATCAAAAAGCGAGGACCGTTCTATATTCTAGGTTGCACTATTTGAAACCATCAACCGCATGGACGCAATTCATTCTAGCTTATGCTGGTAAGAAGACGAGGTGACCACCTTAACAAACGACATCGGGGAACAATTCCCGCCGCAAAGCCTACAACGGTTCCGAACAGTTGTCTCAGGTTATGAGTGAGGCCAACAAGAACTCTATGCTAAAACGCCTATAGTCGGTCCGTTCATTAGCCATGCGGTACGAGTTAACCCTTTTAGTAATGCGTATTCAACAATTTATAACTGCTCCGTCCATAGTCCTACATTACGAGTGAACCCATTCACTAATGGAAACCGTAACACTCATAACTGCTCCCTCCATTTATCCTACCTTGCGAGTTAAGCCAACTGGTACTACATGATTAAGTACTTATAGCTGCTCCCTCCATTTGTCTTACCTTGCGAGTTGAGCCAACTGGTACTACATGATTAAGTACATATAGCTGCTCCCTCCATTTGTCTTACCTTGCG
>JTDE01000793.1:51836-99701 GCA_014338405.1 Paragonimus skrjabini miyazakii
AAAACAATAAAATGATAAATGAAAGGAAATAATCATGTAATGAATTGAACATTACTCCAGCATCCTGGTATTGACAACGTCACACGCAAACCACCACAAGATCAGCAGCTATACCGAATTTCGAAAAAGATGTGCGATAACACCGTTTTCAATTAATGGTCAATTTAAACAAACATATATCAATCCATGACGCAGAATTCGTCGATATCAATTTCTGAAACAGGTACCACGCTACCAAAGCCGGGGTTAGCTTCAGAATATTTTTCCAAACGGCGAAAGTTGGGGAAATCACGTTCTGCAACTAGCATGCGTGTTGCAGATACGTGTCTCAGTCGGTGAAACGTTTTTCACTGTGTTTTGGTGCATGAATTCGCTACCTCCAGTCGCCGATGCAGCGGAAACTCACGTCCTAAAGACTGGCCCACCGGTTTCCTCAGAGCCCCTTGGTTAACAACGTACAATTAAGAAACGACGCGCGCCTTGTCTCAGTGCACGATCCAGCATGACATCAGTAGTACCTTTAAAAGCCGTTTGGCCTAGCCCCTTTATATGGTGCCCAATACGTCAAGAGACTAACGCTGGTATAAAAACTGCCGCGCGCTTGAAAACTTAGTGGCACCCGACAGGTACCTGATTCCACATTTCGGAAGCATCACGGCGGACTTTGAAGACACCTGTCTGTTCTTGAAACACGAATTACTTCGCGCTTACCACTGGAACCCAAATGTTGCTAGCGCTATTGTGAATACAGTCGGTTTGTTCGACTATCTACACATGCCGCTTAGTCTCTAGATCATTGTTGCAACAATCCACCTAATTATGAATGACGTCACGAGGGGTTTTCTTTGCCACACAGGTGATTTCCAAGTTGGGAACACTTTGGAATCAAATCCCTAGAACCACCCGTGATAGTTTTCTGAGTTATCATCAGCTTCTGACGACATCATTAATGCATACAGATATGTTTTCAGCCAACTGGTATTAAACTTCTTGCGACATTATTTTAATAAGCGTGACATTCGATCACCAATCGAATGGGTGTGGGCGACTTGCTATCCCCTCCATTCTGTAGTGTTGGTTGCTGCCCGTTGTTTTCACACAACCGACTAGCTCTAAGTTGTGCGGAGTTGGTGCATCTGTTGACCGGCTTACTTCGTAATCGTGCTAACGATAACGTTTCCATCGAACACAGCAGCTTTTGCGTTAATGTAACGTCCCGCTGACGCCAACGCCACTTTCAGCGTACCAGCGGACGCTTTCAGCATGGCTCCAGATGGTGTTCCAGCGGTTCGTCGATGGACGTTGTAAACGGCTTTCCTTGGCTCGTCGTAAGCGACCCACCGAAACCCACAACGGCACGTTTAATGGTGAACTTTTAGGTACCTACTTAGCCACTTGTCACTTTCTTTAGGTTCTCGAAGGTCACCAGTTTATGAATTTCATCAACCATGAGCCCCAAGTTCAGAATGTCACTGGCCCCGTAAAGCCAGCCATCTCAGTTACATATCATTGTCATTCACAGCCATGCAACCCGCCCCCAGCAGCGACAACGTTGATGCTGATGCCCCACTGAGTGCAGGAGCGACTAACTTATAGGTCGTTTATGTGCACACAATGTGAAGAAACTGATTTCCGCGCATCTTAAAGGTAATATTCTTGAGTCCCACATATTTGTCATTACCGATACCAACCGGAAAGCTATTATGTGACGACTTTAGGAGACATCCTGATATTGCTGGTCGGTCAGCCTCTCAATGCCTTGTGCCTGACAAGCTACAGAAAACTGCTCATACGAACATCCAGGGCACGACCAACTCACCACTGATAGATGCGTTCGGCCCGGTATGCAGAAGAACCTCCAGACATGAACGGGATCTTGTACAGCTTGCTAAAAACTAAGACCCTTTTTCAAGTTTCAGCCCAACTGACTTACATTAAACTGTTGAAAATTCGCTGTCTTCCGAAACGGAATCAAATGCAGTACTCGTAGCTCAAACCAAACCTCATTTTACTGAATTTCTGTCGGCTATTTTACGGACAGAATGCATCAGTAAAGTGGAGAATTTCAACTGGGGCTGATACTTTGACTTTCCTATTGGTTGGTTTGGCTCTACTTGTAGGTAGTTCGTTTTAACGCGTGACGCACTTAAACGACTTGCCTTACTCCGATGTTCCTTATAAGTAAGCTCAATGGTAAAACAACGTGATATTCTCATTGGTCACAACCCTGATATGCCAGTCCGTTCGCGTTTTTAACTGACCGGCCGTCGTCTTCCGCAAATCGCCGGTCGACAACGCATCGATACGTTTTTACGATCTACTCCCCCAACAGACTCGATTACCTCCCATCTGGCACATCTCAACACAGATTTTGCAGGTCTTCTGTTAACTTCTGGCGATACACTCTGCCTCTTATTGGTAATAGATCTCATCTCTCGGCGTCCAAAGGTCCGTTCTGCACCCGATGTCCACTCCGCAACCGTGACGCGCGCCTTCTCTAAACATTCGGTCGAACCACACGGATGCCCAACAAGGGTGACAGACGACGGCGCCTTCCAATTCAGGGGTGGTTGCTCCACGGAAGTGCTAGGTATATCTAACCACGCGCTCACCACCGTGTATCACCCGGCTTCAAACAGAATGATCGAACGCTTTCGTCAGCAACCGAACGCAGACGTGATTGCAACCGGTACAATGGTACAATGGGCAGATGCCTAAGTTGAGCGTGCAGCAGCGGTCATGTTTATGGTAGAAAGTCTGTAACAGTGCCTCCTGTTTTAATTCTCTTCTCTTGCGGCCAAGCCCTCAATATTGTAAAGTGCCGGTGTACTTCCATTTTATCACTAGCTTGATTGTCTAACCAGCTGTTAGCAGTCAGGCCAAATTAAACCACTAAGTTTCCGCTTTCTGACTGGTTGATTGCCAGGCTATTCACATTTACGGTTAATTTCACATTCGTGTTGGTCCCGTACTAAATGACGGAGATCAACCACAGGCTCTCACTGCTATTGTCCTGATTCCGCGCCGTTGGAGGAACTATTTCAGTTGGCAGATTATCATTAGCATAATGTTAGCAGTACATTACAGGCAAACTATCTATCTGCCTCTGACACAAATGGCCTTAGAAATTTCGACGCTGATGCAACTTGCTCTCAAGTCATTGCAAACGTCAGGTCGTATTTTTAAATGTATTTGCAAAACCGGCATTTTGCCGTTTTTAAACATTTCACGTTTCCAAAAGCAGATAAGATTCCACTAACTTGCGGACACATCTAACTTCATAACTTTATGGGTTCTTAAAACCTGACCTTCGTATTTCAAGAACGCTAAACTATGCTGTACACGGCTGAATGGAACAAAAATTAGAGTATGCACACCATATCGACCAACAATGAACTGACAGCTGAAAACTATAATGTAACTTTCTAGGTAGTTGCCCGCGTTGTTCTTGAATATCTTTCGTTTTCTGAAAAGTGTTGTGGCCATGATATTACGTCACGTTCATCTCAGAGGTCACCACCTAATTTATGGACAACCAAGTGAGTAAGCCAACAAAAAATGACCCACAATTTATACTGTGCACGTTCATTATTGATTTATTACCAGTTCCATTTATTACCCAATTACAATTTTTAGCTATTTCACCGACTGGCCCGTAGCAGGCAAGCCAGAAGACGGAGGGCGGTGTTCGGGTAGCAGCATTAATGTGATACGGCACATAACAGATTATGGAATGAAAGAGCACATGATGATAGAACTGTTTCACGGGCATCCTTTTGTGTTTGATCACTTGGCAAAACGTTGACAGCGTGCTCTGCAAGAAATAAAAAAGCAAGACAAACAAAATGGAGTACGCCGCGCTGACTTCGATTTCCCGCCTTATTACACCCTCGTTCCTGGTGCTACTGGTACGTTGTTCAGACTGCAAACCTCTGCTCCTCTTTCTAATACCTCCTCTGTTTTCTCTCCTTCCTCGTAGGTCTGATTGAAATGGACGACCAGAAGATTTTGATATCCATCTGCGCTTCGAAAGTAACATAATGTAACACTGAACACCCGTTTGACAACAACAGGACCTCTCCATTCATGACGTAGTTCAGCGGGTATTCCAGGCGATGAGACGTCCGAATGAAGATCAACTTTCGCTTCAACTGGCAAAAGGAAATCCTTGTGCTTACTTGTCGCAGCATAACCAGACGTCGTTGAACTGCGTTTAGATGACTGCGAGCCAGCTTGTGATTTTTCACAATGGTGTCCAGTAGGGCTATCACGTATTCCGTAGTTAGCACGGGCAGTATTCCTAGTTAAGATGTTTGCAAATCAAACTGAAGTCGAGATTCTCTATCAGCCTACACGAAGATTGGTGTTTGGTTGGTGGAAGAATGAACATCGCTGCTGTGTGCCATTAATCACTGTGTGAGTGTCTTGTCCCCCCGATGAACTACAAACGTTTCATCAAAGCCTTCGGCGCTTTCAACCAGTCCGTTTCACCCTGGTAGCAATGTGTTGTCCATATCTTTTCTACCTCCATGAGCTAACATACCTTACGTATGATAGTTTTTTCGAAATTGAGGCTTTTATTATAATGCAACCGTCTCGCAGCACCCCAATGGCAGATCCAGTTGGTGAAAATAACCTCGGCGACCGAAGGAGCGCTAGTCACCGACAACGGTACAACTTCCGCTCATTTTGTGAAATGATGTACCATTACAAAGATATACCTTCCACCTTGACATATTTCTGGTAGCGGCCCTATTCAGTCAACGCCGACAGTCTCATTTGAGCACCCAGTCTGCATTGACTATAGTGTAGAACTGGGTTTCAAACCAAAAACGAAATGAACAGCCGCGGCCAAGACTGGCGACATCTCTCCTCTGAGGAGATCACTAAAATCTTCCTTGTGTTGCATCATTCAGCTTATTTTGTCTGGCGTGTCCAGATTCTCCACGAATGTTCTTTGGCGCTCTGGCAACTTTCGTATGAGGAACGCCAACACGTCTATTGTACATTGGTCCATACTGTATGTGGAAGAGGTCATCTATGACCACTAGCTGTTCCCATAAGGCCCATAAAAATCGGATCTCTCAACTGCAACCTGCAAACTCTTTGCCTGCCGGATTGTACACACTGAATGATACGCTTCAACGTATAGATACCGTATGTTCTGTTCTACGGAATGACCAGTGTCACGTGCGGTGTAATGCACGAAAGATAATTCCTGAGACAACGGGCTGGTTCTTGAGAAAGTGAATCTGCATTCCCGTCCGTCATCTTGGCCAACAGTTGCAATCGAACGCACATTCTTGCGAATACTCTTGGCACCGAACAATCTGTTCCTCCGGGTAGCAAAAATTCACTAGCCACGTTAACGGCTGACGGTCAACAGGTACTATTAACTTCTTACCAAACAAATGGTGACGACATTGTTAGCGTCTTTCCTCAGGTGGTGCAATAGTTCTTTTCTCGTCTGTCTGATGATCTACTTCCAGATACGGTAAAATATTCTTTCTTCATCCCATCTTTTTAAGACTATGCTGCTCAAAGACAGTGATCGTCCGCATCGATGAACTCGCCATCCTCCTTGGTAAAATAACAGAACGCTAGTACTGGAGAGTGGTAAAATGCCGTATACGATTGGTCAAAACTATGCTGTTGCGTCTGCGTTCACACAGTCCGACAGTCCTTTTTAAGTAGGGCACTCAGGTGATCAGCAGTTGTTGAAGAATTGCGGGGAAATTACCAATAGTATGAGGCCAGAACAAGGAAACTCCTCAATCCACTGATAGTCAGTAGAATCGGTCACTGTGCAACCCGATTTGTCTTGGCATGGTCTATCAATTTGCCGCCCTTGGATGCAGCGTGTCCAACAAACCAACTTCCTTACGCATCCATTTGTCATTGGCCGGATTCAGTTTCAGGCCATTCTGAAGAAGACGATCCGGCAGGGTTCGTAGGTTTGTGGGGTGCCCTAGCGGTGTTGGGATATAGGTGATGACGTCGTTTATACATACTACATTTTGAGACACCAGATCGCCAAGTATTTATTGCGTTAGACATTGACATGTCGCCAGAGCATTCGCTAAGCCGAACGACATTGTCTGGAATTAGAACAACTCGGAAGGTAAGACTGAAGGTATTTTGCTTCTGTCTACCTCATCAACTTCAACTTATCAGCAGCCGGATGCAAGGTCGAGTGTCTTAAACTAAACGACTCGTTTACCGCCTCCGGTACGTCATCTCTACGTCTATTTTTGCGACGGTATTCGGAAGTTGGCAATCAACACAAAGACGTCACTTTCCATCCCTCTCCTTTACAGGAATTATTAGGGCGGCCCGCGTTGAACTTGAAGGCTGGATAATGTTATTTCTGGGCCTCCGTTTAGTGGTCTCGTGCAGTCCTAAGTAGTAGAAAGCCAATATTTGTCTCTGTGGTGCTCGCACCTGTGTGTTCTAGCACTGTTGCGTTCCAGGCAAAAACATTCACGTACCGCTTAATCAGATCAGTCACACCGTTCTACTATTGTTCTTTCCATCCGCCAGCATGTCTACTAGAGAATCGTAATAGTTTCCATGTCTGCGAACCAGTTGTTTGGATTACGAGCTGTGGTGTGAACCTCATCAGTCTTCGACTCCATCACTCCCACTACAAATCCTCGTTACCTTGTCGTCAGCTGATTAAAGAACAGTATCTTTGGGACCAAGTCGATGCGACAGTTTAGTCCCTCCACAACATCCACTCACAGAACCGTGTCCCATGGTAACCAGTCGACAATCATCACTTGGTGACTGAGGCATTCCAGCCACGTTCAACTCGGCCTCCATTTGTCCACGAACCGTGACAGGTTTACAGTTGAATGTTAATGGCTTGTGAAAATAGCACCAGCTGCACCCTGCCAGACCAGTCGTTACTGTCGATCCTACTAAGCTTCAGGAAGCCCCTGTATCAACGTGCCTAGAGACACGCCGTCCGTAAACGGTGATCGTGGCCGCAGGCAACCTTCTGTTCTGTGACAGGGTAGTCGCCTGACCTGTGTGTGCACCCTTGTAGCCGAACACACTAGAAACCAGGCAATCAAATATAAACACTCGCTGACCTAAGATTTCTCTGTCGTTGTCACAAGTCTGTGGAAACCGACCGAACCGATTGTGATAGTAACAACCACCTCCGGTCTACTTCGTTTTACTGCACCCTCCGATACACACGTCGCTTTGGTGGTTCTTCTTGGCGGTTGAACGTCATCATTCACCCTAAGTTCAGGAACTAAGTTCCATTCGAGGTAGTTTTTGACTGCTTCGATGTGCTGCTTGACTTCCATAGCCTGCCCCGATTCGGTGTGTTGATTTCTCAGAAGCGCTTGCAAGCTTTCCGGGAAGTCATTGCTTTCATCAACCCTTCCAAAACTCGTCTTACCTACCTTTCAACGGGTTCTGCTGAAAAACTGGCGAATTGGGCATCCAGGCTGTCGTACAAAAGTCTGAATGCCCTCGCCGTGCTGCTGATGGCGATCTACAGTCGATGGAGGGGTCCCAATGCGACAATGGATTTTTAACGCGTTGATACGTCGACCCGTTTACTTCAATTTTTTTACAACCTTATCTTTTAACGTAATTGTAGGCGTTCGTCCTACCAGTATATTCAGGAGTGTGATTGGCCGAAGTGCAGGATGAAACATGTTCACGTTTTGTCGAACCCCAGCCGTCCAGTTCAAAAAGTCTTCACCCAGAAAGAATATTCCTGGCACCCTGACGGCTGTAGGAGTATCCACTGCGATGTCTCCTTGACGAACAGTTGGTGTCGTCAGAGCTCCGAAAGGATCAAGTATTTTTATCGAATCCTTGCAACGGAGCCAGACTGTAAATCTCCTTCGCACGCAGGGTATTCCGGCATCTTTGGCTGTTAAATGTAACAGTCAAGTTGGGACATTCTGGCCTTCATCACCCACAATACAAATGAACTAAATTTGTGCACCGTGGAAACACCGAGCGGGAACTTTCTTTCGAAGTATGGGTCACAAAGATAGTCTAGTAGAATGAAATAACAGAAACAAGCGTGAGCCAATGGCCCAGCAAAACATGCCCAAAACTTGCACAATCGAAAACCGAAGTGGTTTCGACAGCAAGGCACTAAGCTGCGTTACTAATTCAGCAACCAAGTTGCCGCGTTTTTTAAGTACTCGATAACGATTTTTCTAATTATAAAACAGACTTATATCCTGCATCAAAACGGGGATATTTTACACTTTCTATGATTCCGCCTATATTATCAGCTCATCTACTAAAGATAGATCTTGAAAATTTACCACCTGCAGCTAATTTCTGGCTAGTATGTGGGCTACAAAATCAGTACTTTAAATATATCGCTGTAAAATATTGCAGCACTCGGCAATTTACTCCTCGTTTCATTTAATCCCTTCTTCTATCCTGTGCAGAGTTCTTTTTAACGTGAAATGCAACAGTTATAAATATGCTCCGCGACCTTCCAAGATAATCAGGAGTCCCAAGATAGCCCAGCTTCCCAAACACTCACACGCATCAAGACTATGTAGACTCCAAAACGGCAAATGTTATTTGCCTGAATGGAGTGCTGACTACAGTTATACTTTATGGCGTCAACATTACAAAGTTCAGCTTGCAGTCCAGTTATTCAACCGCGAAGAGGAAGCGAACATTTCTTATTTTATCATCACTGAGTTTTCTAGGAATGCTTGTGTCAGAGGCCCTGCCAATCAGATTCCTCAGTTATCGAATCCCGGGGCCCTGAATGAAACTGAACTACATGCCCGGAGATGTAGGTTCTCATCACGTACTTCATCTGGAACTAAGGTTTCCCGTTCAGTATTCCGCTTTTCATGGCCTAGGGTACATACTTCTTTATAACCCCGTCACCTCAGTACCCCACGCAGGCTTCAGGTTTTCCGCCATCCCGTCGCCACGTATCCATCAAGTGTGCCTCTGGTTTCACGCTGGATACGCTGTTTGATTCCCCGTCAACCACACGGCAGGAAATATTATTCCAACAATTGACTACGCTGCAACGAGTTTTTGACTGCAGGCATCTTTTGAGCGGCTTACTTCTCCAGATTCAGCTCATCTCCACACTCTAGTTCTTCGTTGTTGAATGGAACTCCGCGTGTACCTTTGGATTCATTTCTCCTTTGTATATTTTACATATCGACAGCATATCTCCCACACCTGACAGCAGCTTTGCGATAACATATTAAGATCTTATCTCTCCTCACCGCCTTTATCAGTAATTCCAGCCACAAAACTTGAGGCCGTTTCCTCAGATTTTTCTACATTTCACATCTTTCTGATGTATATGCAGGCCGCTGTTCCACCGTACTCGAAGATTGGTCCGACGTGTGTTACGAACATTGTAGCCAAGGTTCTGCGCCTGAGCTGACTGAGGGAAATTTTGACTGCTACCGGTGCACCACATGCTGGTCTGCATGTTTGTTTGTATTGTCCTGTGTTTAGGGTGTTGCTGAGATAACCATACCCAGGTCGCGTTCACTCTTCAATTGTCCCAGCAAACTTCCACGTGATTGGTAGCAACCCACTCCGTTCGTCTCTCCTAACATGCCTAAACGCAGACGTTTGAGAGCTCAGTGGCAAAGCTCACCTCTAAGCCTATTCCTGACCAATAACTCTCTGCAGCACAATCCAATTTTCTAATGAGTTTATGACGAGCAAGACTTTCCAGTCACCGGAGTGCACTTAAAACTGTGACTGAATGATGTTGGCAGTGCGATTGATATTAACCAAAAAAGGCAGTGTGCCCAGAGCTGAGTCATGTGGAACTCCGCTGGACAACCTTCGATAGAAGGAATGGGTCCTGTCTGTTTTAACTGAGTAGCTGCGACAGCAGAGGAGCTGCGTTGTACACTTGTTGTTTGACCGATGATGCCTTAAGCTTGCTCAGGAGTCTTTCAGTTGGAACTTCGCCCAAGGCTTCATTGATATCCGAAACGATGACGCTGACTGACATATCAGGAGCCATCAGCCGACGCTCTCTTGCTAGCGGTACGCTGATCAGACAGAAGCGACCCTGGGGAAAAGAAAGTTGGCGAGTGCAAAGCAATTCGTTCATCTTTGAGTATTCACATATCCCATGTACAGCAAGCGCTCCAAGGCTTTCCCATCAACAGAGATGAAGTCCACTGGCCGCTGGCCGACTTTTAGCTTGTTACTGAGTTCCTTGCACATGTGACGGACGATTGCCCTTCTCCATTCCGTGGTAATTCGACCGTACTGGCAAGACAAACGGAACCTTCAAGTTGGTGAAATTGCAAATACATCTGCCTGTTCCTTCTGTACTGCCGATTGCGGACCGCACACGTCGGACATATTCTGGAGATCCTGGTTCTCCAGTTTCTCTGCGACCTCCTCCTCGTTGATCTTCTGGGCGTTGATCGTCAATACCTCGGAGCATGTAGATAGATGGGGCGCGTCTCAAAGCAGTACACCACATAATCAACGGACGGGTCCTCTTCCTTTGTTCTTACTGGCTGTGATTTCTTAACCTCTCCACCAAATTTAGGAATGTCTGTTCTTGTTCTCATCTCTTCCTGCAAGCATTCCCATGATATTTTCAGCAGTGCCACCAACTACGCAGCCGAGCAATCCTCTTAACATCTGCCCCTCATAATAATTTATCTACTACATTGCGTTCAACTACTTCAGTAAAGTGAGTATCCATACCCAGTAGCTTAAAATGGTTTCACTGCTCAATTTCTCCGCCAGAGGCATATTTTGATCCCTTGATCGATTCATGGCAGCCTTCGGTGGAGAGGTCTGGAACGTCAAAAAGGGGTAAACATCCCAATCGGTATTTGCCTGTGCTCTCTTTTTCGCTTTCACTGACTTTCAGTGCCCGAATCATCTTCTTCTGTCCACCCAAAGGAGATTGCTTTTTCTCGGATTTCGGTGAACGGTATCTGCCAGCGGTTTCGACTTACAGTCCACTCTACTTTCTTAATATTGTGTTGTTTCGGATTCTATGAACATCGTTCCTCAGCGATGGCAGGTTATCCAGACGGTGTGTCTCAGAATCTCTTGGGATGAATACCAGATCCATCACAGACGCCCGGTAACCTAGGCATCTCCTATACATAAAGACATGCTAGCAAAATAATATATCCAACATTTTTTCATGTAGATATCCGTAGACTGACAGAAGCGATGAAATTCGTAATCAATCTCGCCTAAGGCGAGACATCGATTATTTATGATATAACGCTGGAACTCATGTGGCGGCGAGGCTGGTTACGATTTCAGCGTTCTGCATGTGATACCCACTGTCTCATAACTCCGGACGGAAAGTTTTGTTCCACATCACAGACTTCCGTATGTGCCTTTCGGGACTACGGTGGCTCCAGTGCTTGTGGTTAGTAGATTCTCTCGTATATGCATGCACACTTCACTTTTATCTCGACTACACTATATGTCAAAACGGAACAGATGTTATCCAGGTCTAACTGCTTCAGTGTCCTAGATTTTGCTCTTGTGTTATGTTTCAGTGAGTGACACCAACGTCAGCTGATACTGTCCAACAGAAAGTTCCAACTTTTCTAGTTTGTTCGACAACCTTCCAAGGTTGGTAAATACCAGCTTTCTGGGGGCAATCTACTTCAGATTATGCCATTAAGATCGCCATAGAAGTGGAACCACACAAACGCGAATTCCTTGAGCAAGGATCAGCGCAGCCCAATTTACTCTCCACGTTTAAGAAACCATCGAAAGATCGTAAACGCGCGTCACTGGGTCCAAGTTCTCACAATTCTCTCAGAACCGTTCTGAAATTTTATCTGTCCTCCACAAGAGATCAGGTGAAACACAAACATTCTTTCAGTGCAGTCACTGCGTGCGCTGATGTACTATTATGGCTATTTTTGAAGAATAACAAAGTACCTTCAAAAGTTGAGGGCGAACATCCAGGTCTTCAGAGCGCCACCGCACTCTAGGCAGGACTTTTACAATGACACTTGCTGCAAGTCCCCTATCGCCTCCGGCGCACGTGCTCCACAAAGTTTACCAGAGTTTAGAGGAGTGATAGCCTAGTCGCTCCCACGGTCTGGTGTCGTTCCATTCGGAAAAACCAACCATAATAGTACACCGCTCCCCTAGCGGGAACTTGTGTGCTAATGCAATCGAAAGCGGTTCAGCTGTCGTTGACTCCATAAGGCTTACGCGATCAGCAGTGACTGGAAGACTAGAAGCTGTAAGTGGTGTTACTTCGAAATTCAACTATCTGTCCACAGACTGCATGTTTTTGTCTGACAGCTAGTTCCGTTCCTCACGTGGATTTGTTTCTGGTACAGCTGTTTCACCACCACTGCGTCAATAGCAACCTGAGAAGAGTGTCGGCTTGGTAGGATCGCACGCAAAAACGTCTAATTGTATTCTCACATTGATCTTCTGCACTGACGCGCCGCATGCGCTGAATGGCACACATGTGGCGTTTACATTGCATTCAACTAATGACTGGCTATTCAGTCTGGCGTCCGTGGGAGGAAACTTGGGAGAGCGTACCATTGTCCGGTCTGAATAATTTCCATCTGAATGGTGGTGTAATTCCACAACTGTTGGAGGGTTAATGTGATTAAACCCACCGTCACTCGTGTCGTAGCGTGAAACCTGAGTAGATGTAGTCGAACAGATGTGTGAACTACAATAATTCAAAGATTGACAATGTTTGTCAGGCATCCAATGAGGCTGGAAAGATTTCGGATTGTTCCAAGCTTAGATGAGGATGCGAAGCAACAGGGCTGAAAGTTACTCCAACAAATAAGATGTTTTAAACCGGATGGCGACCACTGGCGTCGTGGAAAGAACCAACAAACACGTGTAACAGAGCTCATTTGAAAACGTGTTGTGTTTTTCTTTTTACTCAATTCGAACAAAAATGAACAAATTGGTCTGATGCAGCAGTTACGTGATGTCAGCAAAATGAAGTACAAAATAATGAAAACTCTACATTCCCAGTGTTTCTTGCAGTTGAGGCACGGCATGCTCCCGTCCAAAAGCCACAAAAACCAAAAACTAATATCCTGTTAGTCAAATGAACACAGTATTCACCGAAGTTAACGAGGGAACAAAAACTGGCTTATCCCTAAAACTCGTTTATACCTTCAAAATTTGAAATACCATTCCAATGAAGAAAATTGAATTATTGTGCAGCTTGGTTGATTGTTTTGAATAATGACAGCAAAAGATTCACAAAAGTTTGAGTGAAACTGAGTTTTTGGCTGTTTTAACGAGCTGGGAAAAATTGTTTGGTTGCACCAACATTGGCGGTAAAATAGCGTTTGCGTTGTTTAAAATCTTGGATACAGCGTAATTGGACGGTTGGAGTGAATGCGACTTTTAGATCCACAGTATGTTTGAGCCTCCGTCATTATCAGTACTTTTCCGTAAGCTATGACGATTTGCTCGAACTATAATAATAGTATGATTATGAACGGCGACGTTTCCAAAGTAGGGATAGAACGCCATCGTATTTTATTTGTTATCTATCGTAGGTCACAACTCCTGGAACAGAAGACAATGTTGTTGAAAGTGAACATTATGACAGTGAATTTGAGCAACTGAATGACAACTATGGACACAGATCGGATTTGTCTTCCGTTTGCACGCGTCCAAAACTATCAAATGACCATTCTAGCCAAATTGTCGGCATCGGTAAGCGAATAGCTGTTTTATCAAAGCATTGTACAACGAACAAACCCGATTTATTGTGCACAATAACTTTAATGTTTTGATTACAAAGTCGCATGCTTGAATCATGATATCATGATGAGCTACTTCATGGCTAAAGCCATGAGCTACGTAGCTCATGGCTTTAGCAATTGCTACAGTACACTCCTGCAGGTGTAGGCTCAAATCACATGGTCTGTATGGACCAACCGGACCATCCTGATCAGGATTACTCGAGTAATACACGTGGATCACGAGTAAGCCTATCTAACGCTGATCAGCGTAAGATATGGGGTTCTTTAGTGCGTACGTGCACTAAATCAACGTTTGCTTAGGTATACGCAATTATACCAGACGCGAAATAAAAGTACAGATAATTGTGGAGACCATAAATATATTATACGATAATTACAGATGGTCTCGAACAGCACTAAGCGACACCGATACGCGAAGTAGCTGGGGAGACTGAGGATCCGACCGTCGAGCGCGCGAGCAAGCCGGAAGAAAGTATATGGCGTCCTTGACGCGCATAGGCCGACAAGCATACAAACAAACAAGCGCGATCGCATGCGTCAAGCGGACGGCAAGCAAAGATCCTTAAGGTCCTATGTACAATGTGAGCTAAGATTTTAGAAAGGATTTTGCACATCGTACAGCAGACAGACCGGGGTATCTCCAGGTCACTACAGTTCTATGATGATTCCAGGAATACAAAAATGAAGTAGTTAAATTAGCTCAACCCCAGAGCTAGCTTCGGCACAATAGCAATAACAACCGAACCAGGCGAATTAGGTAATTTTATCACTCGAGCGCAATTGTACAACCTATTGTCAGCAATGTAATAAAACAACAGTAATGAGAAATAGGTTGTGACGATCACTACAGGTTCCTTCGAAGGTACCCCATAATATTACGGAGTTTCGTGCGCGTCAACACAAAAACTGGAAGGACACTGATTATAATAATTCTTATCGGGTCCTTAGGTGGTGTTATCGTTCCAGTGTACCGCAACCTCGAAAATGGTCATCTGCCGTATTGTTTATTATTATTGTTATCACGGAATACTCGACGACGTGCTCAACTCACGGTTAAAAATATGATGCTCGAGCAATCCAAGTTACCTATTAATAGGCAATTTTCAACAATGTTTTGAAACCGGATGACCGCCTGAAATACTCTAAGGTTCCACTTTAGTGTTAATACTTCGAACTGGTCGCCCAGTTGACATTAGACGACATTTATCGCATCTTTTTTATGGTTTGTCCTCGGATTTTTAAACATACCAGTAGGATTAGCCCATGTTAGTAGTTCGTCACCATCATAGACAGCAATACATCAGTGGTTCACATTCATGCTCAGCTGCCACACAACCACGAAGGAGAAGAAAAACAAACCCTGTATAGGACGAGAGAGGAATAAACAGGAAAGTGGGGGGGGGACCCAACCATTAAAAATAACTAAGCCTATATTCAAACATACAATATCAAGGCGCCTACACCTTGCAAACAAACAACCGAGCTGTGAGTGAAAGTAAGACGTCATCAGCAACACAGCTTACTTACGGCTTTCACTGCCACGCGTCATTATGTGCATGCACTTCACAGACAACTCAGCTAAATAATTACAACATTCACGATACTGAGCTCGATTAGCCACCATCTCACCTGGTGTCTCCAGCCACCGACTCTGTGAGTCGCGAGGGCTCCAGCCCGGGAGACGAACCCGATCTACAGTGACCAGCCCCTTCGTAAACGATTTCACTTGTCTACGCCAGGTCACCGTCTGTCCATCTCGCACCTTGCGCCATTCGACCGCAGCGTCGGCAAACGGTGCTCAGTGTGACAGATCACTAACTGGCATCCTTAGTACATGACTTAACCATATAAGTATGTGCAAATGTAGTGATTGAACAAAAGAACTCGTTTGACAATCAATGCTGAACACCCGCTTCCTAAGCTCCTCCTTGCTCACTCGTTGGTGTCACTCCATATGAGTGATTGAACGCAGACATCGGTGGTCATATACCTGAAAGCGGTTCACGTCCTCTATCCTAAACGACCAGGTTTCACTACCGTAAAGTAACATAGCCCTCACTGTTGTCTGATATACGCCACCCTTAAGTTTCAGAGAGATGGCATTCTGTCGCCATAGGTGCCTCAGATTAGTAAGCACCGCTCTATCATTAGGAATACGCGCCTCTGTTTCATTCCCAACACCTCCGCCGCCAATGCGGCTTCCCAGGTGTACAAACCGGTCAACAACTTCCATGGCTTCATTATCTAGCGATGAGTCTACGTAATCACAACAATCTTTCAGAAGCACTTTGCATTTCGAAGCCGCAAAACGCATTTCGAAGTACTCAGCAATACGCGAAATTGCGTTCATCTTTACTTGTGCTGCTTGAAAGTTGTCAAACAGCAACACCTTGTCGTCAGCATAATCAAGATCAGTCAGCCTTCCATCAGGTGGGAGGTCCACACCGGCGTCGTTCGAGTGCCGCAGACACTCCTGCATTATTTCGTCCATAACGAAAGTAAACAAAAATGGTTGACGAATGGTTGACGAACGCCGCTTCTGGTGCTGAAACTGTCAGACAGCTCATCGTAAACCATAACCTGAGCCGAGGTATGGGAGTAAAGCGCGAACAGCATTTGCACATATTTGGTCGGCACACCCCTGCGTTTAAGCGACTCTAAAAGTGTAGATCGATCCACCGAATCGAAGGCACCTTTATAGTCGAGAAGTACGGCAATTGTTGGCCGGCGGTACACATGACGCTGCTCCAGAATTTGACGGAGGGTAAAAATATGATCTATACATCCCCGGCCAGGACGAAACCCTGCCTGTTCTTCTCCAATGTCTAACTCCCGAATTGCAGTGAGTCGACGAAGTATAGTGGAGGACAGAACCCTAGAAATGACTGAGGCCCAACTGATTCCCCTATGGTTTTCGCAAGATCTCCTGATACCTTTCTTGAATATAGGAACTATTATCGCATGACCCCAGCACGAAGGGATGGTCTCCGTCATCCACACAAGTCACGGCTTCAACTAACAACTCTCCACCTCTTTCCAAACCTGCTGACACAAGATCATCTAGACCAACAGCCTTATTGCGATTGAGAGCCGAGACACAATTACGAACCTTAATCTCAGTGAGTGGTTCTAAATCTACCAACCAGGGCGTTACATCACAAGTTTGTGGTGGCAGCACGGTAGAAGCAGGAAGCCAGCTAAATTGACCCTCAAAGCGTTCCGCCCAACGTTCTAACCGTCTGGTTCGACGGGCTCAGTACTACTTTTGGCAACTAAGTCATTCCGAATTTTGGACGTGACTTCACACAAACCATAGGGAATCGTTCAGTTTTCATAAGTGAAAAGTTTTACATCACTTCAAGTCTTCTCTCTGAAATGTGCACACCTCCCGTCGTTTTAGACCTTTATAAAGTTAAACCCTTCATATTCAAGTCAAATTTATGATCCATCGAGAATGATGTATGTTTACAGAGTGTTTGACCCAAACAGTTAACCCAAGAGTGGCATCAATGGAGTCAGTGTTAGGGAGATTGCAATTTGTTATCTCAGAAGGCTCAACTTGTACAGAAGTCGCTTACTTTCCTACAATAGATAATGCTGCTATCCAAACCAAAAGCTTGTGAAGGTAGATAGTGTAAAAAGGCGAGTAGCTGCACATTGTTTGTGTCCAGTGCGAACTTATTCTCCGTTATCAATACTTGTGTACAAATACTGACGAAAATATCCGGGGTTAGTATAATCAGTAACAGTCGATAAGGAGTCAAAGTTATCAGACGGTTGGTTCGTTCGCTTATAACAGAATTCAGTGAACCGCCATGTTTTGGAACTTTGGCAAATATTTCTTATGTGACAGTCATCCCACTTTTACGATAAACAGATTTGTGATATGAGCATCCAAGTCTAACTTAATTCTGCTGCCCTTGATAACATTTTGAATCATTTTGGCGGAAAAAGAGACAGCATGGCAAGTGGAAGAGAGCCTGCAAGCAGTTGTGGGCTTCTCGGCTGCAGACTTAAAGTCTTAAAATATTCTTATAGATAATTCGTGTAGATTTAAAAGTTGGATTCCGTTCAACTGACAGTTCTTACATTTTGGTATGCTTAATGCCAACAGTCAATCACTTGTGCAGTTGAGTCTGCAAATGGTCTTAAAACTGACATCCAGCGGTTTGTATATGAAGTTTAAGATTGAGGGCACGAATACCCTGATCATGCCTTCGAGCTAGCGCATTAAGCATTACCGTCTCTACGGTGTTGGAAATGATAGGTTGTACATGATTAGATAGCAAGCTTTTGATTTGTCTATACGTCGAAGATACTGGCGAATACGAGAATTCTGAATTTTTTACTCGTGGCCAGACAGCTTTCAATGTCCTGATGAGAAACTTCCAGTCCTCCTTCATTTTTTATTGCAGTACTTCAGGTTTGGAAAAGTTGCACGCAATACCAGAACTTCCGGACAGAAGAAGTGTCATTCAGTGTTTCAGGATTGAGTAATTTTATGACAGACTGCTGAATGTGATATTAACAGCCACTGAAGCGAAAAGTGTAATCCAGTAGTGTGTAACAAACATGTCTAAAAATGCATCAGAAGTAAGCTGCCAACATGAACAACGAAGTATCCATCCGAAGTGACAGTCAGTCTTAATTCCTCAAGTACTGTGACGCAAGTAAACTTTCATTTATTTACAAGGATCACGAACCTGACTAGTAAGTACTGTGTCTGGGGCCGCCACCAACATCAGCCGTGATGTGTAATAACCTAGAAGAATAAACTCTACTGAGAAGAATAAAAAGTTTATAGAACGAGGCTAATTGGAAGAAGTTAGAAACTGTATGAATTCAGGGAAACGATCAGTTGCGGCATACTTCCATTTCGGGTAGCATTTTTAGTCAGCGATCTGAGTGATCACGAAGACCACAATCCCGCACGCGACTTCTACCCATCCTACTTACAGAAGAGGTCAGGCACTTCATACTTCGTGGCCCCGCTATTGCTTGCCCAACTGTTTGGGGGTGTTAATATGTAATGCTCTGTACGGTAAACACTCAGCCGGTATGCGGAGTACGTGATCTAACCAGAATTGTAATTTGTTCACTCACACGTATCATTGATTGATTTTCCAAAAATAGGATGTCAGATTTGATTGTTGATTCCAGCATTTTTTGCACACATATCGCAGGTACAACCGAGGTTTGTGACAGACCATTGTCATAAGCAGTCGTCTGTTATGGAGTGCGGTGGGACTGCTGTATTTCACTGTTATTTACCAACCTCCACATCCTTTCATCCAACAAAGGCATTTTGATTACCTTCAGTGAAGTACAAAAAGCGGATAAACCTACGGCTGATGATATATTTTCAACATATCGGGAGTGTAAATTCGGGTTCACTGTTTCCAAAGCACATTTTTTATTTCATGAAGGAGAGGCTATAAAAATTGAGTAACTACACTTTCCATTTGCGTTCATGATATTTTTGGCTCTTTAGAGAGCCACGCACTTATTCTGACTAGCTTATTTTGACATTCAGTGAATGACAACATAAGTATACTAGGACGGCCAACAACTTCAAGCGACCACTTAATAGTACAAACGAATAGTTAAGTAAATTACTGCTGTGTGATGCATCATGTGGTTAAAAGAAGCGGAAAGTTCCCATGGTAAGACGCTACCAGAAGGATCAGTAGCAGAGACGAAAGCAGGAAGCACACCACCGGTTAATAAGGCATTCCGGGCCATATGTAAATTTCACCGCTATGAATCCCAGCCATCTGACGTAGGACACAAATCGGAGGTGTTGTCACTTACGTTACCCTTCATACGATTATGTCTTTGCCTTTCTTGAACGCGTTCGAACCAATGCGTCACACGCATTATGAATTTAGTGGGACTATAGATGCTGATCATAACTCAGTGGCCTACTAAGCTAACCGTATGGCTATGTTATCTTTATTGCACAGTGTGGATGACCGACAGTTCTCCAAGAAGAGTGCACACGAAGCATGTGCTTGAGCGTATGCACACGTACAATCATATGAGACATCTAGAATGTGCTACATAGACCCCGTACGTAAACGGAGTACACACCTGTTGATATGGGGTTAGCCATATCAGTGATCAGACTAAATCTGAAAGGCACTTAGCAGGTATTTATTGCACTTCATGAAGTTTTGTAGATATAAAAGAAAATAATTATTTAGTTTTTTTCCCATAGGTGAACTACTTTAAAACCATAAAAGTGGGTTAGAATAATGTCCCGAACTCACGTTTTTAAATATTTTTTTTTATATACCGACCAAATTTAATCTGCTGTCAGATCAAATATCTTCAAGACGTTGAATCCCCGAAAAACTCATCGTTGTGAACAGAAATATCCATTTGCTTTATCAGAGAACGAACACCATTTTCTGTGGTACAATTCTGTGCCCATGATTAAATTTCATCGTTAATCACATATATTATACGTCTGACTACTTTATTAGTGAAGGTTTAGTTTGTTAATCTTACTACCAAGGTAGTTTCGTTTTTTGACTATATTCATATCTGGTGAGCACACTGTTCACTTTTGTAATCTTTCGAATCTAATGTCTAGATTTTTGTGATCTCCATGGTTGAACGGCTTTTTAGAGTTAATCCAGTCCAGCCGTAGTCGATTAATAGGTCACGACTCATAAATTTAGCTGCTCAAATCTGCGACGGTGTAGAATATGGATACTATCTCAGTGACATTATAGCTAGCGTAGACTTGGTGACATGAACACTGAGTTATGTAATCAGCACACACTAGTCTTGTCGCAACAGTGGAACTGTTATGCGTAGCTGCCCATCACTAGTATTCCACATAGCATTATATAAAATCCATTTCTCTATTGAACCTGTGGCATTTATATTAGAGAAGATTTGGTTGTATGTGAAAACATCGGTTTGCTGGTGAATTGTTGCTTCTATTTATTTCTTTAAATTCTTGAATTCTTGTATTTGTGCACTTCCTCACTCTCAACACAAAAGCATACATCTCCTTTGTTTGAAGATCATTGCGTGAACACATCTGATAGAAACGTAGAAAATGCAGTTCGTCGTAAACAGAAATCTCAAAGAATGTCATACAAACCCATGATTAAGAAGGTAGGACCACATGCGATGGTCCCAGCTGCTCTTATGCAACAGTCGGTCGTGGATCGATGGGAAACAGCTCAGTTGGCACTGGGAGAAGCGCACAGTCAGAATGTTCACCTGCAGCGGCAATTGCAAGAATGCCGTGCAGAATTGCGGACTGTTCAGAGGCAGTGCAAACTACAATCCGCACGATTGAACAAAGTGAGCGAATATTGAGCATACGTTATGTCTACTACCATCCATCAACCGTTATTTGACAAAAACAGCTAGCAGTAAAACAGATGTCCGCAAACGCATTCTCTAAAGCTTACTTTTCATGCTCGGATTTGATTGTGTTTGTACTAATGACAATATGAGTGAACTTTGAACTGTAACAACCCCTTGAAGTCGGTGAAATGGGGTGGCTCATTGCGTTTGGATCTCATCTAGACCGTTTTTGCTAGATGAGCAAAAACAAATGCGAAACTAGTTACAGTGTCATGTTAGTTTAGGAGTGCAGACACTTGCATAATTTCCAAATTTCTGCCAGCATGATCCGCTCAAGTGTAAACTAGTCGTACAATAGATAGTATACTTCTATCAACCCATCCATCCATTCAATGGTGTGTTCATAGTGAAACTAAAAGGCTTGCTTTTTTTCTTTCATATTCGGTTTTCACTAATGTGACTGAATAGGATTTCACTTAAGTTGATCACTGACCTTGTTGTCTCGCAGCTACAGACAGCTACATTATTTTCTATATTTCTGTGCCCTAATTTAGCATAGTGTAGACCTAAGCTGCGGCTTTTCTGTTTGCTTGCAACTGGACTCAAATTTTTCCCGTCACCAACAACCATTGGACGTCGGGGTTGATACCATTGCTTTATTGTGAACAGACACAGAAAGAAATGGAATAGCCGACTAACATACCTTGTAAATCTCTACGTCTCAATTCGGCTAGTACTACTGAGTTAGAACTAAAAGTAAGGCAGCTTTCTCAGTGTTATCACCGCCGCGCTTCACAAAGGGTGTGCAATATGATAAACTGCGGGTAAAGATTTTGAATTCTTGGCAGGACCCAACTAAACCTGTACAGTTTCATGGTTTCGACTGGTAGCTCCTTGTCTCTTGCTACTCAAAAGCCGTCCCCTAACTTGCTCGCTGAGAACCAATTGAAGTCGTCCGTTGTATGCCATTGAACGCAAGGTGCGATCGTTAATTAAGTGCGTAAGTTTGTCATCTCCAACCTCAAGTGACCACGTGTCGCATTTGCGATGTGACGCCATCGTGACCGTAAAACTCACGGCCTTTTAAATATTGTATTGCTTGACACCAATCACAAGACATTCGACAATGTATTCTCACAATCGCATATATTGGTTTTCGTGGCTAATATATATTGGCATTTGAACAAAACAGTCAGAACACGAAAACTGGTAGATGCAAGCATTTCGTATTGACTCATCAGTACCAAATTTACAATAACATGGATCGGTTTTTTTATATAGCAAACAATTCAGAGGGTTGATAATCAGTAAGCGGGTTAAGATAAGTCACTAGGTCCAAGGAAGGGTCAAGTTCACAAACAGTTTTTTCTGAACACACAGAGCTGGCTTGAGGCGATTGATTGCTACAGCTTCAGCAAATCTCAGGAATCTTGAATTGGAGTGACGCAACAGAACTCTGAATGTACAAGCTGGATCGATAACATGACCAGTGGTCAGGACGTGTCTAGCGACTGATGAAACTGGCTGTTTACGTGTTTCAGCAACATTGCCGTTCTCCGGTAGCACGGACTTTTGCATCCATTTTGGCAAGTGTTCCTTCATTCTGGAGACCAGACACTTTTCGGTTCTGCCTATGTAACTTTCACCGCAGTTACATGTAAATTGGTAAACACAATGTGAGGTGGCACCGATAGGCTGGTCTCCTTTGATTGAAGGCACTGGTAACTTTTGGGTCCGAGAGAGTACACGGAGTTCAGCCGCGTTAAATGTTCGTTTAAGTGAACTTCTCAGTCGTTGTGTTGTTTGTCGCATGATATGGTCACCCTTGAAGGGCAACTCTATGTAAACCTTCTTTTTCTCTACAGTGATCAGTTCTTCGGACGGCGCTTTTTGTTTGCTATGCCTTTCTATGAACTTTTTAGGATAACCGTTAGATTGTAAGACAGAGGTGATCAAGTCTAGTTCCTCCGCAAGACTGTCGTGAGTACAGATTCGTCTTGCCCGTGTGAACAGTGTATTAATTAGTGCTCGTTTATGTTGGATTGGTGTGAAACTGTTGAAGTTTAGGTATTGGCCGGACCATGTGGGTTTCCTATAGACAGCTCTTTTAATCGAGCCATCTTCTCGGCGACATATGAGTATGTCTAGAAATGGCAGACAATTGTTGGCCTCAAATTCACACGTAACCTTCAGGTTAGAGTGACAACTATTTAGACGTTGCACCAAGTTATCTATTACCTGTTTGGATTGACTGAATATCAGTGTGTCGTCGACGTAACGCTTGTAGTATGACAAACCTGCTATCTCGGTTGCTAGCTCCTGCTCAATTTTTAAAATGAAGAAGTCTGCTAAGATGGGACCAAGCGGGCTTCCCATGGCCACTCCATCTATTTGGCGGTAGGACTGCTCGAGAAAACTAAAACTGACATTCTCAGTGCAGAGCAACAAACTTTCTCTCAGTATATCGGTTGGCAGGGGCAACGTAATGTGGTTCGATTCAACGAGCTCACAAATATAGTCAATCGTTTCATGCAGAGGGACGTTTGTGAACAGCGACTGAACGTCTACAGAACACATCAGTTCATTAGCAATGTTAAGTTTGTTCAAGTCGTTAATCAACTCCAGAGAATCTTTGATGGAGTGTGCCTGAAACTTTTGTTTCAGTGGAGTTAGAATAGCGACTAACCAACGCGCCAACTTATGGTATGGGGAGTTTGTCATCGCTAAAATTGGCCGAAGCGGCATGCCGGATTTATGCGTCTTCGGCAGGCCGTATAGCTGGGGTGTTGACGATCCACATGGTTTAAGAGATTTATAGGTTACTTCATCAATAATCCGCAACTGTAAGAGCAGCTGCAGATGTCGTCCTATGCGGTCTTCTATTCCGGTGACCTTGTCTACTCTGTCTATTCGTTGAAACTTGGTTTGGTCACTCAATATTGATAACATCTTCTGCACATAGACATCTTTGTCTAAAATGACGGCCCCAGAACCCTTATCCGGCTTAAGTATCATAACGTTTTTTGACTTAAGCTCTTTTAACGATTGTAGGTGTTGTTTGGTAATAGCACACCGGACGTTGTTCGGCGTCATGATAAACCCATGAGCTATATCCGTAAATTTAGTTTTTAGCCAGCCTAGATTGTCGGCACTGGTTGGTTGGAGATCACCTAATTGATCGAAAAGATTCTCAAATTGGGCTTCAATGGAAATACGATTAGGTTTGCGCGATGGTATTTCATAATCAAGACCTAAAGCCAACGCTTCTAGTTGCAACGAATTCAGTTGTACTGAAGAACAGTTCAATACGTTGGAGTTGGTTCTTCAGCATGCTTCGTACGTGATTTCCGCAAGCGATTAATATAAGTCCTCTTCGTACGGTCGATGATTGTCTTGCAGAATAGTGTGAACACGATACGACTGCATAATGTCAAGTTTTCAACGATTGACAACAGACGACAATGCGTTTCACGCAGATCAGCCAGTCGCATTTGTGCAGTTTCGATGTGAGCAGTCGCAATACGTCTAAGGTTACTGTTGGTCACCTTCAGTTTGTTCTTCCTCAAAAGCCGGAGAAATTGATAGGGGTATCGACCTTGTTGTGTGCACTGAGTGAGGAACGAAATTTTCACAAGTTCACGAGCAATCTTGCATCTCAAGCTGGCCACACGTCGCAGTGATTTGCAAGTCTCAACGGGAAATCGTCGTTTTAGAAATTTGAAACAGTTAGTTCCCTTCAGAAGTTTGAACAAAACAGTCAGAACACGAAAACTGGTAGATGCAAGCATTTCGTATTGACTCATCAGTACCAAATTTACAATAACATGGATCGGTTTTTTTTATAGCAAACAATTCAGAGGGTTGATAATCAATAAGTGGGTTAAGATAAGTCACTAGGTCCAAGGAAGGGTCAAGTTCACAAACAGTTTTTTCTGAACACACAGAGCTGGCTTGAGGCGATTGATTGCTACAGCTTCAGCAAATCTCAGGAATCTTGAATTGGAGTGACGCAACAGAACTTTGAATGTACAAGCTGGATCGATAACATGACCAGTGGTCAGGACGTGTCTAGCGACTGATGAAACTGGCTGTTTACGTGTTTCAGCAACATTGCCGTTCTCCGGTAGCACGGACTTTTGCATCCATTTTGGCAAGTGTTCCTTCATTCCGATCCGATCCATGTTATTGTAAATTTGGTACTGATGAGTCAATACGAAATGCTTGCATCTACCAGTTTTCGTGTTCTGACTGTTTTGTTCAAACTTCTGAAGGGAACTAACTGTTTCAAATATCGGCATTTGTTTCCGTCCGTACAGTCTTATCCCCTGTCTTTAGTCAATTCACGCTTGTTTGTTCCGAGTTTCCTTGAAGAAAAGGGTTTTCAATATTTTCATAGATTTTTTTTCATTAGTAACATACTGCCCAATTATACTGCTGAGCAGCATATAACATCACCAATTTAACTGTAGTTTCTCGAATGTCACTTGTAAATTCAACTGAAACATACTACAGACGTTAATGATCATGTAAAGTGAGGAGAAAACAGCTTACAGTTCCCACTACGCACACACACAGACAGTTCCCAGAGTGTGCAAGCTTGTCAGGAACCTCTAACTTTCTACTGTCGAGTCCTACACTGGCATTACCGTCATATACACTGGACGGTTGTTTGCATATAATAGTCACAAAAAAGTGTGTCCTAAAAGCTTGAAGAAAGTAAATAACACTGTCTAACGACATCCATGTTTCATGGAAATGGATAAGTGTCAATATTTTTCACTCATCAGACATAAAGGAAACATGTACGTTTGACACCAACACATTCTCGGTCTCTGATAATATCGAACAAGATAAAACAAGACATCCAGCCTTTGTTGACAGTATCACAGACAGTTAACTGATTGATAGTTTATACAGGAGAACAGAATTGATTTGTTCATTTCACTGCTCATCCAATATGGGGTCGTACTAGGGAAAAAATTTTTTTAGTAGGCCACAAAGTTAATAACCAGTTGTCCATATATATCATGATTTTGATTACTGATCAAATAAGCATAAGCCATGAGGCTTTTCCCCATTGAGCATCGCGCGCTTTGCCTAATTCACTGTTACCGTTGATCACCGAACTTCACGTGATATGTTTGTTCGTAATATACTTAGACGTAGTGTAGACCTTTTTGCTATCATCTGAAAACTACCCAGTTTATCTGTATTTATGTTTCTGAGTGGTTGAAAAGGATTTCCTGGGAAGTAAACCGATGCATTGTTCTCAGACGCCTGAATCTTTATGATCTCATGTAGTTGTTTTTTACCTTTCTTTAATGATGTAAAACATCTTGAGACATTTCAACAGTCTAACGGTCTTTTAAGATTTTGTATAGCTCATAGCACTTTTCAAATCGCGTTTTGAAAGAGTCTTTATCAAAAATCTTCAACATGTGGTAACATCTGTCGTTGTCTGACCTTTCTTTTACTTCATTTGCACAGAATCTCGATTCCAAACAGTGACAAAAGTCGGTATACCTCATTTTTGATGGATATATTTATCTAAGGTGCACATGGTGAATTATGAAGCAAATTAACTGGTCTGGGCTACTTTCAGTCATTGTGATTATGAATTGTTTAACACGGGAACACACTAATTATTAGAATGCTGATCACTGGATTTCAGTATAACAACCAAAAATTGATAATGCATGAATTGCACTTCGGAAAATTTCAGTGTATCTATACAGGAATTTCTTTCAAGCAATTTAATAGTACAGAATTTCACCTCACACAATAAATAAGATATAAATCAAGTTCAAAACGTGTTCGGTTGTAACTAAGGCCACGTCATCGCAACAACAGTTCTATTTTTTATGTGAAATGGGGCGAGGATACTTAGTTGTCGTAGATGAACTAATGAAGAATTGTCTGTGGTATTCATAAGATATTGCTGTTTGAAAATTGTCAAACAGCACAAACAATACTAGACGCTATTTCGCAATCTACTGTGTACTTCGGTATGCGCATTGCAGCCTTAAAATTGCATAGTGCTTCTGTAAGACTGCTGTGATTACGTAGATTCGATGTTGAATAATGAAGTTATGAGTTGCTGACCGATTTGTGAACTTGGAAATCTGGATCAGCAGCGGCGAAGCTGCACAGTATAAAATAAAAGCTTATGTCTTTAAGGGTGAGTGGTATTTGTTAATATAGGACAGATTCAGATAGATAAGTCGTGTACTAGAAATGCCAGCTAGTTGTCTGCCACAGCGTGCTCTCTTTGCCCATGATGCGGCCGACTGGTACAAGGTGCAAGATGGACAGACGATGACCTGGTATAGAGAATTGGAATCGTCTAACAAGGAACTGACCACAGTAGGTCAGGTTTTTCTCTCAGGTTAGGCACCTCACGACTCACAGATTCGGTGTCCGGAGACGTTAGGTAAGTTGGCGGCTAATCGGGCCCAGTGGTGTAAATTTTGTCGTTGTTTAGCTGCGTTGTCCGTGAAGTGCGTTCACTTAGTGACGCAGGACAGTGAAAGCCGTAAGAAAGCTGTCTTGCTGATGACGCCTTACCTTCACTGACACTACGGTTGTTTGCAAGTTTTAGACACCTTGATATTAAACATTTTAATATAGCCAAATCTATTTTTATCTATAAAATCCTTTCTTTTTCTGTTTTCTTCTCGTTTTATTTTGTTATTTGTTAGTCCAGTCTTATTCATGGCTGTATGATAGTTAGGCATGAGTCAGAACCACTGATGTATTGCTGTCCACGATAATGATGATGAATTGCAATTTTCCATACACCACAGAAAACTTTTGTTCCCATTTTATAACCAGAGAACCATTTGCACCAGCGCGATTGATATAACAATAAAAACATAACGAGTATTTTTAATGACTTGTGTAGATTGGTGTACGGCAAAATATTGGCTAAGATGTACCAGGTTAAATCTGAAAACAATCGATGTTCTCCCATTTTAATGACAATTTTACACTCTAACTATTCTGGTCTGATACTTTTTATAATGACTCTGTGCGAGGGTCGAACTACTGTAAACCCTCTTATTATTCTTTGGGTTTCATCGGAAATTTATTCAACGGTGATCATTGATGCACCGCACAAATTACTTTCCTACGGCCGTCTTTTTATCGATCCATTATTCAAATGAGTTATGTGGATTTGCAATGTGTATCAAGCTAAAAAACAATCACTGTTGAGAAGTTGAGAAAGTGTTCAAAAGTGTTCTGATTCCGCACGGCTGGACGGGTTACAACAGTTCGTTTGTTGCTCATATGTTCGCCCCGTCTCTTAGACACACATGCTGTCTTGTCTCACTGTTAATATGAGGAGTGCTTTAATCAAATTTCATTGCTTTTGCACACACATCACCCAACATATCACTCTCAGGCAATCGGACAAGAGGCTGATCTACCCCGAATCGTAGACAGACTCACAGCTGATGTGCGTTCTTTACAAATTCGGCTACGAGAAAAAACTACACAATGTGAAGCAAGTCAACGTAAGGTGAATGAGTTACAACATCGAATACTTGTTTTGGAAAAAGAATGCGGTGAGAAACAGAACGTCATTTTGCCAGATGATATCGCACTGCGAAAGCAGGCAAACAAAATGGAAGAAGTTCTTGCCGAACTGAATCGAGAAAAAAAGAAAGTAGCAGTGAGTTGTTTTTGTTGTATTTGATTTTCACTGATGACCGTAATACTGTATTTAATTTTTTTCTCACTTCGCAAAATGACGAATCGATGAGTGGTTGGTCGCAATCTTATGAAAACTGTAAATAGTTTTTATTTTCTACGTGGTGTATACTTAAATGTGCATGTGAATCTCGTCCATATAGTGTGTTATATTGTGGTGGATTGTCAGGCCGGAGGTGTGACCGTTCCAACACTCGGTGGAATACCTCGACGTGGGGGGGAGTTACGTCCAAAAACCCACAACGAGTGGATGGTGGACAACGGGGGCAATCGGGTGAGTCATCGCTCGTCCGGATCGGGCCAACAGGCGAGAAATGGCAGGCAAAGTAGAATGAACGACGAAATCGGAGGCTCGGTTATTCCAACACTCGGGGGAATATCTCGACACCTCCGTGGAATACGATCAAAGCCCACTGTGGATGGATGGAGGACAACACGAGCGACCGGACGAGCTATCGCTTAATGGAATCGGATCAACAGAAGAAGAATGGTAGGCTGAAAACCCCCCGATCGACGGCACCGATCACACACATAAACCGGGCAGAAGTGCACACGACGCGTGAGCGGAAACCTGGGGGTGTTGTGGACTGGAATGCTGATTCATAAACGCGAGCGCGCGCGTAGCATGTGAACTAGCGTGTTGGACAATAAAGACTGTGCTTTATTGGATGCCTTTTTGCTACAATATGTGTGATTTCAGTACTCTTCAGTCTGAGTGCATCTTAATATTTGCGTTAGCAAAGCAATTGAATAGCATTATATTGCCATGCTTTCGACAGTGTTTGTCCCAATTCCACACACATCAGGCTTGCGCTGGTTACAGCTTCCGTACTTTGAGTGACCGCGAAAGATACGTTTGATAAAATGTATAGGTTATGCAGTACTCATTAATTTTAAACCATTCATAGATGACCACGAACCTGTTTAAATGTTACGGTGGATCAAGCCAACATTCATCACAATGGTAGGCAGAGTTGGTGCAAAAGAAAATATCTAGCGAGAGAAGAACTAATCGAAAACAGAATGCAAAGAGTTCAACCAGAATAGCTAGAGTTGTTGTAGTTGCATGTACGATATTGAAAACAACACTTCTTTCTTGTATGACGGTCATTACGCGCGATCTGAGTGCTCATAAGGTCCCCAATCTTGAATATGAAACCTTTACGAACTTAGCGGGGTCTTCAAGGGGTCTTCACGTCCTTGCCTGATCACCCCGTGATTTTATCTAACCACTGACTTTCTCTATGCATTACGCCCGGCGCGATCATCGTTCAAAAGACATACAAAGAATGTGGTTCAGCCAAGACGGATTGTGTATTTGTGCTACCGGATCAATCTGCTCTGTACAAGAAGTTTTCATAAGTAAGCGCTGGTGATCGGCCATGTTACTCTTCCGGTGCGGGCCAGTTGAAGGCAACAACGGTGGTCAAACGCTGCAAATCTGGTTTAGTTTTCAGTTTGGATGGGTCATGCTTCTGAGTCATAAATCAAAGTGGTTCGTTTACAATTGTTGCACACGCGTCTTTCTAACGACAACCGAAAGCCTGTTCAGTAGCACTGATGAACACGATCACCATTAAGCCATCACCGCTGTTACGTTCTCAGCAGTCATACAAATTGACTAGGTAATGCTATTCAAGTGGGTGAAATGATGAATAAATGAAATGATCCATAGTCCTCAGCAGAATGCCTGCCCTAAAGAAGATAACAACCTTAGCGTGATACTTTGCATTTTGAAGGTATGAATCGAAATCTATATAGTCCAGCACGGTCATTAAATCTATCGAGGGTGACTTGAATGCAATGCTCACATGCTTTTTGTTGGTCACCGCACTGCCTGGAAGAAACTCTCTGCCAAGCTCGATGGATTTTACCTAACGTACCTTCCGGAATCTCATGCATAACAAAGTTGACTGCGACGAGGAGATTTGGTAGCTCTGTTCTACTCTATTCAGAGCGATGAATACATAAGACAGATGTGAACAAATTCCCGCTTTACTTGCAGACGATGCATACATATTTATTTGGAAATCCTTTAAGAAAGAGATACCTACAGAAAACATCTCAACAACTCAGCAGAAGATGGTCCTCAGGTATATAGGAGTGTTAACGTTCCAAAACCTATCATGGGGTAGAGGTGTGATCAATTCACCTGTGACTGTGTTACAATCCTATACACCCTTCATCTCTACTGTCTTTTCTTAGTTTGTGGATAGACACAATATTAAACGTGATAAAGACGAGGTTGACACCTCTGTGGTTGTCTTGCAGATTTGGAGTCTATTTGTGAAAATAAAGATGAGGGCTTTTAAGCATACATTTCGAAACACTTTCACAATCATCCAAGCCGCCTGGAAGAGTGTTGTCAATCCCTGACTACCATCGTGGAGAAGAGTTTTCGACAGGTCTGAGTCTGAAATCTTGTTACATCTCGTCAGATTAGGTTTCTTTCGTCAGACTGCGTTAACTGGTCATTCCGATTTACTCGTCTATATGGTCTGGCCCAGGCCAGCTGAACTGCTCTCAAAGAGGTTCAACCCTCCGGTCACATTAAGGCGGTTTATTAGTGATATTTGAGTCGTATCCTATCAGCATGGTTTCACAAACTACTAGTCAACGACTGACGCAACTCCTCAGTAGGGATATCAGGAATCCGATAGCAGGGTTCCTTCTACCATTGACTGTTTAACTGAATGGTGCTCCATAGTCTTCGGGTCAACTTCTAACCGTCCTGAGCCTGAGATTCAACACAGATTGTAAATGCACGCCGTAGCTATACGGTTTGTAGACGGACCTAAGCCGACTGTCATCAGTGGTTACAAGTCCTTCGTGTCTGAAGACCTTAATGATGGAACGACTACTCCGTTTACTCGTCCACTAATTCTCCCATTGTTGAATACAAAAAGCGTACGTTTATCTTGGTGATTGTATTTTCAGTGGCTTCTCGAACTATCGTCCTTTAGTAGTGCGCCAGTTTGGAACCTCCCCATTCAATATGTTTGGCTCCCACAACTGTTTTAAGAACAAATAAGCGGAAAACGATCGTTTACGTCCAATATAACCCCATCAAAGGCTGCGCGACCCACCCGCTATGCCTCGATCGCACTGGCAGAAAATGACGCGAACATGCCACTAGGGAAAATACCTGCAGTGTATCTACTCAGCATAAGTGTAGGATTCAAACAAAAATAGTTGTTGAAAATTCGCTGTGCCGACTCTGCCTGCAAGTAGGTTGCTCGAGGCTGTCGATCGTTTCGACCATCTGGCCGATGTTATCTTGACAGCTTGTAGTGCTGCTGACGAGGTGTCCACGAGAATTACGAAGGCACTTGGTGCATTAGCGTCATGTGTGGAGTCGCAAAGACGTCATTTTTCTATTAAACTCGAAGTTTACAAGGCGTGTGCATGCTCACTTTTGTTCTGTGGATTAGATACCTGATGAATTTGTGTATTGGTATTCGTCCGCAAATCCCCATCAAATTGACTGATTGTGTATGCAACGTGACAGTCTATGGGCGCACATTCTGGAAGTATCCAAGATGACTACCACTTGCCGAGGTACCAAAAGCGTGCAGCTCATATTGGTTGGGTCTTGGACTACTTACAACTGGGGAGATGTCTGTCGGTTAGTACGTACGTGCACTAAATTAACGCTTTCTCAGGTATACGCAACAATGCCAGACGCGAAATAAAAATACCGAATAATTGTGGATACCGAAAATATATTGTACGATAATTACAGTTGAGTTCGATCAGCGCTAGATGACAACGATACGTGAAGTAGCTAGGGAGGCTAAGGATCCGACCGTCGAGCAAGCTGGAAGAGTGTTTATGGCACGATTGGCGCGCATAGGCCGACAAGCATGCAAACAAACAAACGCGATCGCATGCGTCGAGCAAACGGTAGGCAAAGATCCATAAGATCTTATGTACGATGTGAGCTAAGATTTTGGGAGGGATTTTATGCATCGTACAGCAGGCAGACTAGGGTTATCTCCAGGTCACCACAGTCGCAAGGTGACAAGACGATGACATAATCACGAATTACTGAAGTCTTCACACTGATTAGGATTAAGAATAAATCAGCCGTTTGAATTTGGACAAAGAAATATGTTTTAAAAAATACATTAAGTGGCCAACCAAAGCTGAAGAAAAGACTGAGTACAAGGTGAAAATTATCCATAATTCTGTAAAGGAGGCGGGTGATTTACCTAGCCGATAACGGTCGTTGGTTGATACAAACAAAAAGTGTGTAACTGAAATAACTTATTTTTACCCAATGCTACTTGTCAACAACAGATTCCTACTCAAGTAGCAGAAGTCTGTGCAACTGTCCACAATGTCCACCTTGAAACAGATTCCAAACGATGATACGGCAACTCCGTCCAGACAAAGAGGATAGAAGGAAAATGTGTATTGATAACCAAACCAAATTCAGAAATTGTGATGGTGAAAACCGTGGTCAGTCGTTGAAGTTCCTGTTTGCTCTGTGTAAGTAGTTCAATATCGTCTCCAAATTACAGAATGTGTATTGTTGAAGTACGTAACCGACTTCGGATTCCAAAACATCGAATATTCTTAGCCGTATTCAACTTCCACATCGTCTTCAGAGCTCTGAAGAGCAACTCTTAGCTTTGCTATTGAATATAAACTAAGTTGAGTGGGAGCTAATGACAGCTTTTCTTCACGCCAGTGCTAATATCGAAATCATAAACGGCTGACCCACATAATTATTATCTTCGCCTGCCTACCCATATGCAACATTCTAAGTAAGTTGACAAAATTTCCTAGATATCTAAACTTATCAAGCACTATCCACAATGCCTCACAACTCACGGAATCAAACGCCTTTCTAAAGTCCAAAGAGAGAGCGTAGGGTTACTGATTGCGTTCAAAGCACTCCCTTGCATCTGTAAAGCAGTGAACAGCAGGTTGGTTATACTGCGACTCGCCCGAAATCCGTACTGTTTCTCGAAAACGGTCGTCCCTAAAATGCTCACTGTGTGTCGGTTCCGCAGAATTCTAGCAGCTCAGTAGAACGGTGCCTCGATAACTGTCGACGCTTCACCTGCCATATCATTGAGACGCCCTTGAACTCTTGAAGGGTTGATTCATGTTCCCAGATGGAGTGAAGCAACCGAAGCAGGACGTGCCCTAAAATTAGACCTTCAAGTTTCACAGGTTACCCAAACATCCCGCGTTCACACGCAACCCTGTCGTTTCACAGTTGTTTAGTACGCTTCTGAACTTCTACGAAACGCGGAACGAGGGCAAATGACCCTTGGTATCCTTCGCAGTAGACAATTCACGTTCGCCAAGGCAATGGTAACCAGTCGATTTGGTAGGTTACCAAAAATCCTGTATCAGACTTTTTTGCTGTCCTCTGGTCGCGTTTACGAAAAACCAGAGTAGTGATCATTCAGTGCCCTAACGGACTGGACGGATGGGCCAAGCATCACCTTATGCGAATCATCGAACTCTTTGGGTTGTTTGCAGTCAGCGTAGCCCTGCGTCATCTCACCTTACTTCTTCCATCGATCCTCTTTGATTCCTTGAAGCCATTCAGCAACTTGACGCGAACAAACAGGACTGTGACACTTTTGTTTTCATCGTGGAAACCACAAGCTCCTTGTCATCGTAACAGTCCGGACGTTTCTGGCGTTGAATATCGATTGTCTTTGAGGTGTTACTACACACCATCAGAGTTAGTCGACACAGGATCATTTTTCAGATCAGCAGCAACTGCTCGCCGAAATACCATACACAACTTTCATTCCTCCAATCTGTAAGCATCTAAATTATGTCGTTGTCCCGGTTGTCCACAAGAAACATGCTAACAAGCACGACTGAGTGATTTGGTCCTGACCCGTCTATGACACGTGCTACATCCAGCGTTGCCGCACGATCATGCGATCATATAAACGGCGATGACCGTTTTATGTGCTAGTCCAGCTCGTTATATCGCACATATTCAGCTGAAGTTGGGTGTGTGTGATAGCCAACTCGTGAGTAACACACAGGTGAAGCAGACGATCAACGTTCTGATTGACTGCACTAATCCCAGGGAGTCTGATGTCACTCGATCAAGTTATGATGTCGCATCCAGTCCACGCGTTGAAGCTGCCCAGAACAAATAGTCGGCTACTCACCGGCGGATCGCGGCAGATGGCTGGTGATAGAAGTTTGGTGCAGTTTGGCGCACTGTTGATTCATAAACACTAAGACATGCGGCAGACTTATCTCGACTGAGTCGCAAGCGCATAAGCATGATTCGAGGGCTAATGCCTAATGGTTTGCTTTTCCTCAAGCAACTGGTGCCGATAAGCGACTGGGAAGTAGAAACCATGCTATCAAACATCTTCTGCCGGATAACCGATCCAATAATAAATATACTCAGCATCTGCTTCCTGGAGCTTACATTGGTCTACACGTCCTGTCTCTTTTAATACTGCGACATCGGTGCCTTAGCGGCTTTGTCCCATGGCGATTACTATGTTGTGGCGTTTCAGTCGTCACTTACTACACTCCAGGTGATAACGACAAAAATCCGGCTCACTTGGTAGTGAGAGATCAACCCAGCCCAGAGGCGCACTGAATAAGGCGGTGAAGACCCATCCCGATTACTGCTGTGCACAGCTGACGTACTGTCAGTTATGCCAAGCTTTTGAGAATTTGTGAAAGTTTTTCGATCGTACAGAATGATACGACCAACTGTTGGGCGACCAGAATGCTCTTTGTCTTATAGTACCTTTCCAAACCCCTTCTTCTCCACAGAGATGACGACAGTGCTGCAACTATAAATATAATTTTGCTCGGTACTGTTAGGTGTTTGTCTCGTTGCATAAGCACACCAACGCGTCACCAGTGCGATAAACAAGCTTATAGGCTTGGCTGCTTCTTGTCTGTTTGCTCCCCTTTGGCCTGCTGATATCGACGAATCTGGAAAAACCGAGATCCCACTCCACATGCCTCTCCTAAATACAGCAGTATGCAAGCGTGACCACCACACCATAGTGACAGAAAAGGTCAGAAAGTTCAACATACATGCACATAATCGTCACACAGTGTGGTCACGATCCACCATCTAGTCGCACGTGTGATGAATCATTTTATGCGTGCATGATCAAGCCATGCTGGTTGAACGTTGGAAGCAACGTCATTCTTTATTTCAGTTTCCTGTGTGGTATATGAATCTGGAAGGAGGAATTTTTGATCTTGTGTGGCTGGTGGGATCACACTTGAGTAACAGAGCTGATACAAAGCATCTATTCAGGAACAAAATTCCGTGCAACGCTTGGACTAATGCAATAAGCCATCTCGTATTTTGTCCGATCAGATACATGTTCCCTATGTGACCGCTTCAACTAGTTTGTTGCACCTTATTAACAAACTCTAACGTCTGCCTGAAAGGACAGGAAGACCAGACATTGACTTGGCATGAATTGAATAATGTTCAGAGTTTCGCACCCACCCCGACTTAGGACATTACCGGACAAGCGTCGAATCAAAAGTAATAACCTAGGTGAATGGTTTTTTATTTTGTGAGTTTACCGTTAAGTTTTCAATATGTAATCGTGGATTCGGCTAACTCTCAGTTGAACATCACTCCAGACGATCAAGTAACTTGATCATTACTCGCATGTAAAAATGGTTTAGCGTTGTGATATAATTCGGTCGTGTCTAATATGAGGTCAGTGGCGTTGTGGTCAACGTGGTTGCTTCATTAAAGCGTGGTCGGAGTTCTAGTCTGGGCCGTAGCAAAGCTTTGCACTACTGACGAGTTCTAATAACAGCCACACTCGTGTCTAGTGCCTCTTTTCGAAACAGGATACCTGGAAATTCCATTTGAATACAAGAACTATGGTCAAACGTAGGTGATTTTCAACCTAAAGTTTACTGTTCCGTAACATGTCCGCTTTTGTACTTATGGTCACTTCTATATAGTTTATGTTCATCTTATAATACCACTTACTAACCGGCCCATTCTGATGCATTTCTACTTTCCAGTCAGTGCAACACCAATTAGCTTTGGCTAAAAAAAGTCAAAAACATCAGCTGGCTCTCGCGAATGAACAAGTGCGTGAACTTCGACGTGTTTGTCAAGATTTGGAATTTCAGCTGGCCGAACGAACCCAAGCACTGCAGGTAAAATGATATGGTTTATTCCGTAATGACTTTCATCGTTTCATATACAACAATGATTGCTAAGTTGACGGATTCGAAGCGTTAACCCGTTGCTCTGTTATCCTTCAGAGCTGTTCAATGATCGGTGGAGAACTGCATAATTATGACGTTTTCCATGGGTTTAGAATGAGAAGCCGGTACTTTGAACTAATAAGTAGAGATCAAGTCATAAAGAATCAAGACGCCATATAGCTCATAAACTTCTGGTTATGATTTTGAATATCATCTGAGAAACTCTTTGGCCGGCCGTATATTTTTCTGGAAATATCAATGTCTACACAAAAACCCCAAATCGATTTTGACGCAGTTTGTGTTTTCGCACCGCGTTCGCATCAAAACACAGTCGTTCATTAGCCACTATAAAGAATGACGGCCACAAATTGAAAGTAATAGTTTCCCCCCTTGAACATGCAGCCAGAAAGCATAACCAATACAACGCACTGTTTATTGTCTAGTATTTTGCATTGCATTTTACCAGGTGCATGATGCAGTGTTACTCGTTGTGTTACTCACTGAACTCTATGACGCAACATCCTTTCGTGATTTATCGTGGTAATCACGAAAGCACTTCTCTTCATTACCACAGTAGGCTCAGAGCAGTCTGAACAAAGCAAGCGTTCAGTATTAATCGTGCCATCAACGTTGAAATCCTTAACATGTCTGATGTGCTGTCCAAATACCAACAGCTAGGCACACGTGTTTATCTTATCTGACTTGCCTGGTCACGTTCGACCCACAACAGAATACACCTGGCTATTCGATCGTGTAGCCGTCTCTTTGTTCGATCCATTGGCACCGAAATAGTCAACCACCCATTTCCCCTGTACTAATTGACAACGAGAACAGTTATTGAAAATGGAAGTTTGCAAGATTCACATCTCATCTCACTTTTTGTGTTTTCACTTCATTGTAAGGAAAAAACTAAGTTGCTAGAACTGCAGAATATCTACAGTCAACGTCTTCCGAAGTGCATCCCAACCCATCTACCCCCACCTGAGGTGTCCGCAGGACTCGACCCCAGTGAGCAGTATTCTCTCAGGGAACGCGGTCGTCATGTTACAAAGCCAGAACGTTTAATACAACCTATACCGGGGGATCGAAGCAGCAGAAAAATGAAAGTAACTCTTCCTTTTGAACAACCACCAAGCCGGCTTCCCCACTCACACAACAATCCCACTGTGGCTGTACCCGAAGTGGTATGCACACAAGTAATCGCCGAACGATCAGATGTCACTCCCTGTCCAAATGAGATGGCGTTTGAAGAGATTGAAAACCGTGTAGTTGATACAGCATCAGACTCAAATCCAGGCCTTCCAACCACAACTTTTGTTCAAATGCTACCGGAACAAGTTCAGCAAGACGAAGACAGTTTGTCTAAAAAAACTGAACACAATGACGTAAGTTTCACTAGATATGTTTTGATTATTGACGCAAGCATATCCCTGTAATCGATCATTCTCGGATAGAGATAATAATGACTGGGATGCGATGGAAATTTTTTCCGTCGAGATTTAAACGTTTGTGCTAATTACTTTGACTCATCAAACCTCTAATATATTCACTCCCATTAGCTTATGTTATATATGCAAACATTGTATACAGCGCCGTTTGGCGCCTGATTCAATCATGATAATTTAGACGGCTCAGCTGTTAGGTTAATGACCATTTCAAGGTTATTGGGTGGCTATCCTTCGTTGCACCAGTCGTCATTCCCCTCCCCAGTCTCACCGCCATGTTGTGGAACCATTGATGTCTAACTGCTATACAGCCACCCACTTATCTGCTTTAGCAAGTAGTGCTAGACAGCTAGATGTTCAGAGTACTTAGTGGGTTTGTTACGCTTTATTATGGAAATTTATTTCTGGCAATTCATTACTGGATAAGGATCTGTCTTACTACCCACAAGTATCGTTAGGTATGTTGTCTTTTATGAAATTACTATTACAAAATCGAACATTACTCACGTCCGGACTATAACATTCGTATTCGAGCAACCTGTCTCTAATTCCATATCGTCAGGAAGAAAAACTAGACTACTCGAGTGCCTCTGTCACAGCGCATATTTTTGCGCTCATCTGAAATCAAACCTCATTCCAAGTGCTTGTGAGGTAAACAGGTCGAGCCCCACAACTCAACTCAACTCTTATATACTAGTGTTTTTCTAGCCAACATTCGCCCATTTTGACCGTACCGACCATTTTTAACCTAAAACCATCATTGTTTAGTCATTTCCAAATAACGTTACCTTGTAATTGCGATTCAGTATATATCCCCTTGTGCTTAACCTGCACTCTGTTTTGCACTGTCTGATCGTTTAGATTACAATGTTGTATAACAAGCAGCTTCGTTTGTGAGTAGCATAATGTGCATACTTGGGAACTAACGGGCAAGTATCAATGCCAGAAAGACGATGTACCAGAACCGACTAATGGAATAGTGTGTACGCCTAATGAGGGACGTGCCACCAGGGTGATCGACGATGTACTGCTGCCTAGTGTATATGAATACATATCAGTTGTACGAATGAATGTACGAGTTCATTGTCCTATGTTTTGACGTAGCCTGTACGATTATTCATGCAACAAACAACTTTGCAGACTAAGCATCTTTTGCGATCACAACAGCTATGACCTACAATCAGCTGTTACCTTCACATATTTGTGAAGTGGTAGGTGTGTGCTCACGGTCTATGCAGATACACCTACGCGTAGTGTGCATCCACCTTTGCGGATGCTACGTGCTACGTGGACTTGGGTTGTTTTCCTCGTTGTCGAAAGCGATTCTCACTAATTGTCAGAACATGTGATAGGTTACCTCTGGAAACGTAAACTTACTGATTGCCAACTTCAAATCTTTGTCTTCCGCCCGAAAGTTGTCAGGAAAGAATAGACGAAAACTGGGAATTTTGTAAATACTCCGCCAGAGTTGCTCGTATACGATACTCACCAGATCGCGGTTCACATTTAGGACTTGTTAGTAGTAAACCGCAGATTTTTCTAGGTGCGAAAGTTGGGATCAATTCTGAATTGGTTTCAACTTGCAAAACATGTTTAGTGTAATGTTAAGTCGAAGGTGAGGAAATTAACAACACGAAAATCTCTACGGAGGTCCTCGAAAAGTAATTGAATGCTGGTCTATTCATGAATTACCACACGATGAGAGAGAGGACATTCACTTCGAGTTTGATCATTGTATTGTGCTTTGCTTCAATTTTCTTGTGGTGTATGCTATGATTGCATGTACAGTTGACTTCAGATATCCAAGAGCTAAAAGCCCAGTGATGTTAAATGCAATGACTTGATTAACCACTTTCTTGGTTCTCCACCATTGCCGTGGCAATCGTGAATTGTAGTATTCAATAAATTTGGGCACACTGCGTAATATGGTAATGCGGCATCTTACGGCAGCCATAGGAACATCCGTTCAGCAGCAAATGCTTCCCATACAGTAAAAAAAACAAACATTGTTATGCACGGGATTATAGCGTTGAAGGAAGTCAGAACAACAAGGGCCTGACGGACACTAAACGATCTAAAGTACCTCTAAAAGGAACACGAAGCAACATTAAAAATCTGTGGTATTTATACTGTAGTTATCGTATTATTGTGCACCACGGCCCTGGCACATTCAATTTAGTCATCAGTGTCTGACAGACGTTCAAACAGTTTATTGATAAATGGATTGAGAATAACACAAAGTTATGAGCAAGTTGTAATACTCTACGGTCCAACCACCTCGGGTGGCCTTCCTCAGGAGTGTTGTAATCGAACGAAACGGAGAGTATTACAACTTGCTCATAACGTTGTGTTATTCTCAGTCCATTTATCAATAACATGTTGAACACGACGCCCAAACTGTTTGACTTCAAACAGTTTACTTTAAGGCGACTGTTTCAAACCGGTTTTTTATGCACGAAGACAGTAATCTGTTTATGAATCGACTAACCCGATTTCTCATGCAGAAACTTGCCCGTTAACTACTAACAAGCTGATGCTCATGAGCTTTTGTTTCACTCTATCGGCGGTTCACTTCTGCAACCGAACTGCAACAATATCGTTCTGACAACATAGAAGTGGTACACTGAGGCAACTTCTTGATCTTTTCTTGTATTGGTCTATCGGAGGACTCTTGATCTAAGTGCATCGTCCGTTTCTTCGTTTGCGTATATTCTCTCGTATATTTAGTTCACAACGCAGTCGGTCGGTAGCGGTTGTATTCTTGCAACAAGTATGGAAAAGTAACTGCTCAAAACAATAAGCGTGTCCCAAAATACGAGGACCAAGGTTAATCAGCGTGAATATAGCAGTATAGTCACGTGATTCATGGAGCGCGAATGTCCGCTGATGACACAGATAAATACACGGTTGGCAGCATCTGTTTAGGATTAGCCCATCATAATGACCAAAGCCAAAGGGCGCCCGCGCTTAACTAACACAACAAGGGGCTTGCGCTGCACCAACCATGGTACCACTTACACACAACATATTCAGTGTAAACCTGGAGGAATAAGACCAGGAGACATGTAAGTCAAGGCTTTTGTGGCCCACCCAGCCAATAATAGGCTCGTACGAAAGTGAAACTCCTATCTCTCGAAAGGGAAATCTACGGCGACTCCAATGGTAAGGTCTAGACCGAGAAGATAAATGCTGAAAATATAAGACAAGAAATTGGTTAATATAAAAGTACACCTTATTGCGCTCTAGACAGGTTTGAACGAAAAATGAGGAAGGAATTCTGGGTCAAAACCCAAAAAACACTTCCGCCACCAACAAAGCTGATCCACGTTTCTGAAAACGGGAGCGCGTGATTTACAAAAAGACGGTGGATTTTGGTCGATATATATATATATATATATATATATATATATATCATTTATTCGTTGCCTCTTCGTTGATGGTGTACTATGCGTATGTTGATGACCTACTAATCTGAGACGGCTAGCGAATTCGCGGCCGCATTCATTGCAACGTCATATAGTCATATTAAGACGATTTATGACCCTTATAATTCCTTTGAGTACCGCGCGCTTGAATTCACGGCCACGCAACTGTCATTGGCTGAACCTTGAGACTCCCGTCCGAATCTTATCTCTCCAGACAGTCTGATTCAAGGTGAAGACTTCCGTGCTCTACAATCGATATTAGAACGCAAAAGACACTTCGATAACATCTTTTTATCGTTATTTGCTGTTCTTAAAGTTATCGTATTTATGCTCGGCAATTCATTTAATCTAGCCAAGGTAGGTATTAAGCTGATCGTCTACAACTCATCCGTGAAGTGATCAATGATCATTGTTCCTTAAACAGGTTTCGTAGTCAGTGTTCCCGTACTGCGTTACACTCACTCAGCACTAGCGAAACGCTCGCACTATGTGTTGTATCCTCCCATCCAATAGCCTTTTAACTTGGGGATCCAACGCGTTCACTTTTGTATCATCTCTTTCATTTTTGAGTTTGATTAGCCAACAGATCACCGAAGCGAAACGCTTAACACAGTTATCTACTTTTCGCACTGTCTGTATTGACGCTGTCTGCACTCCGCCAAAAGATGATCCGTGTGCATCCACTGGCGTCGGGGAACTCCGACCCATCAGACTAGGTGCGTGGACGTACACAACATGCGCGTGACTTTCTCATGGGCCGACTCCGTCATTTCGCTATGAACGTTATGAACTGTGAAAAAGTATCATTTTTTTGCTTTGGTTGTCAGCTTAGGACTCCCACTTATCTCTCGGTGTAATGAGGAATTCACATCAGTAGTTTTTTCTCTAAACAGCCTTGGCTAGTTGTGTTCAGACCCTCACTCGCACTCCTGGTTTGCTTCCTACGTGTAGAGCGGCGTGCGTTTAAGTGTAGTTCATTTATGTGACCGCATGCTATAGAGTTACTTCGCAGTGGGATATATTGAAAGTTGGTTCATTGTGTCTTACAGGAATCTGTACAGGACGCTTCGACCACGTGCATAACTGAGCATGTTTCGTCTCCGAAAGTGCTACAGCAAACAGGCGACGAAGAAACGGTACTGAATCAAACAAGCCAACACTCGGTAAGTTTCTATAATTCGTTTATTCCACATACTGTCCTCCAACTTCCTACATGTTCATGGATCCCAATGGGAAGTTGGCTGGTTCTATGATGATAGAGTGCGTTATTCGATGACCAGGGTAGATGTCGAACCATTTGTGACTGCCTATGTATGGTAAAGGATATCGCGACTCACAGAGTCTGGGGCTGGAGTCTGTAGGTGAAATAGTAGCTAATCGAACTCAATGGTGTGAATGCTGTCGTTGTTTGGCCGAATTGTCTGTGAAATAAGTGCACTTAATGACGCGTGGCAGTAAAAGCTGTAGGTGCCTTACTTCCACTTATAACTCCGTTGCTTGTTTGCGAGGTGTAGGCACCTTGATGCTGAATGCTTGAATATAGACGAAACCAGTTGTTGTAGTAGTTAGGTCCTTTCCCCTCCCTTTCTTTTTTCTTCCCTCTTTATTTGCAGGGTTTGCTTTTTTCATGGTTGTTTGACAGTTAAGCATGAGTGAGCACCACGGATGCTGTCTATGATGATGATGCATTGTAGGGCTCCGTAATCAGATCGCAATAGCTCCCGGTGAACGAGTCTTGCTCAATATGAGTTGTTGATCTGCTAATAACTAAAAGCTAAAGGACTCAAAATTACAGCATTGAATAATTTTCATGCGAATAATGTTTACCGGTATGGCATTGCGTACACTCAGAACACACCCACAGGCACAAATCCGTTATAACAAAACAAGCAACACAATACAGGAAGAGGTAAACGAAGACCCCGGGGAATAACTGAAATATTATATATCCGGTATATGTTATCACGGCTGGTCAAGTGTGCCTACTTTAATGTATGCTTCAATTACCATGACAGTTCCAATGTCAGCACAAACTGTTTGTGAACACAACGATTTGGGCCGATATGTTTGCCCGACGACCTCTCAAAAAAGTACAGTATGCGCTTCCTAGTATTGCTGAGTAGTATGCTATAAACGTCTGAGACATTTACCCTGTCGGGTTTCAACGGGATGCCTAGTGATGGGAGCAGTTGAGTTTCACATCTGTATGAACAAATATGCCGTTACAATCTCTTGATTTGCACGCACTCACTTCAGGATCTATTCGTTGTTTCGAATGCTCGGTGTCCGATTAGTCCTGCCATTTCACAAAGCATCCTGACCACTTAAAAATTTATAAGTTGCGCAGGATATGATGGATTAGTTTTGGGTTCTGTCATTTGCGTTGTGGTAGCAGCAGATAGACAGTCTAGTAAGTTCTGGGGGATTAGGCATTTAAACGTTTTTTCCCGTTACTTGGCAAGCTGGTCTTTTTCAAACAGGGTTTCTCCCAATGTCACTTTTATCGGTACAGTTATTTCGCGTGGTATCTCCTTGTCTGCTAATAGATGCTTCTTGATTATTTGCAGAGATCGTTGTAGTTATCTCTTGCAATGTATCGTTTGCACAGTCTCAGTCGACTGTGTGAAATACGGTTCATGCGACACACTACTTGGTTTGCACGTAACAAAAGTGATGACAGTAAACACATTAGCTATTTATCGCTGGTGTTCTGTAGTCTAGTGTCAAAAGAGGTAACATGCCATTAAGGTCAGTACCAAACCGTGTATGTCATATTTTGAGTCCGAATCTTTACGTACTTAACGACCTTGTATGCTATACTTTTTGTTCTGTGACTTGTTTTAGTTCTTATTAACACTTAACGTGTATGAACCTTCACTCAGGCATTCCATTAACCCTTCTTTACAAGGGAGCATGATGTACAACGCGCCTCCCAATGCGTTGTCCTTCTGTACGACCGGTTGGCTTGATTTTTTAGCGTTGAAAGTTTTCTGAGACTGCTAGTTTTGGATCACCAAATAGAAATTACATTCACGAAATAATATATCGCACCTTGGACTGTTTAAGTGGTTTTCCGTCGTGAGACAGGGCCATGTGAGTATGTAACAGAACTACTTTTATAGTCATAGCACTACTGTTTTTCTTATAGGGACTGGAGTTCTCGTACCTCCTGGACTCTGAATGGAGACAGTAAGAGATATGGCGGCTAGTGGAATTCGTCTGCATGAATGTTATCTGTGAATTAATAACAATTAATGAGCCAAAGTGGTGAAAACTGCAAATGGGTACCACCATACTCTTACCTGTAACTCGACTGTTTGTTAGGAGGGTAAAGGTATTTTGACACTGATTGTGACTTAATTTCCACTCTTTCCTTTTTCTACCTTCAAACTTGAGAATGCTGTTTCTGCCATAGTTATATCATAATTAAACGTCAGTGTAATTTATTGGTATATTGCTGTTGATAAGGAAAGCCTAATGCACTTGGATCATCTAACGGTTGACGGTAACTGTCGACAGAATATTGTGAATAAGATTTATTTATTGCGAGCATCAACAGCTGTAACCGTACGCTATCGTCATACGTGCTACATCCTCAGGTTAGGCTAGTCTCTCAAAAACTCTCGCATCATAGACCATTCTATCTGTTACAAAAGAGTTCCAGTAATGTTAGAGGTTGTTATTATTCTGACTATAACATTAGCCATTCTAAACTTCTCATTCCGTTTCGCCTCGTGCCTGATTCTCGTTCTACTCATAATTGGTTCTCAGTCTAGTGACTATTTTCTGAACCTAAGATAAGTAGTAAACGTTAAAGTTGTCCATGATCGCATCTTTCTATAATCAGACAATATGCCTTTCTCTCAAGTGTTTTATTCAATCAGAAGCTAGATGCTGAATTTTTTAGATGGGGATCTACGATTCTAGCGTCGTCGTCGTCTACTTGGGCTCATTTACCAATGCTGCATAGAATTATGCATTTGACCATACCCCTGGTCAGAGTTTAATGAAGATATGAATAACGAGCTCTTCCAGAACGTGGATAACGGTCACGAGGGAAAGGCAAGAAGAACAAAAACCAATTGTTGACCCACACTTGAACGTATTCCGATACGTCATAATTTTATCTACTAGGATTGCATCGCCTAGTTTGGGCTATGTGGCTTTGTTCCTTTGTTTTGCAAAATCAGTCCATTTTGTTGAATGTAGCGAGGTTGCCTTGTATAGTGTATCGCCGGGTATATATTTTAGTTGTAAGGTTTTGACATGTTTACGGTAACCGATTGCATCACCTCCTTTTATCCCTCTTCCAGGATGTGAAGAGTACAGCATGTAAGTTCCCATTCTGAGATACTTTCATTTTCAGTGTTTCCTTTTAGAAGGAGATTTTCAGTAACTGAATCCCCAAGTTTCTCGTCTCCCACCTCTGGATCAGCTGTATTTTCATCATGGTTGCATGTTATTTAATCGTTTATTCTAACCAAATGCGTCTCATGTCGGTGACACTCCATATGATGTATTGTAAACCCTCCTAAACAATACGCTGGTTCGATCTCGGTAGAGTGGTGCGCTCGATAAAATCGGATTCTCGTCCCGGTAATAATTCACACGAAAATCTCGGTCCCGAATAGTACCGTGACTGTTCTCGTATTCGCTCTCAAGGCAAGCCAAAAGACGCGTTCAAAATAAGAAGCTTTTTTCCGCTACAAAACGGGGGTGCGGCTAGGGCGACAAGTACAAGGTATTTACAGGGCACGTCGTGAACACACATTCCCACCACATCATGAGAAGGAGTCAGGATCGCACATGTGCATAGCGGCATAGAAAGTCTCAACCGATTTGAACAGTTCCGCTAAGTAAGACTGAGCCAAGTGGTTTTTTTCTTTTTTTCTCACGACGGAGGCGCCCCAGGACGGCCACAGGGTGGGCGCCCTACCATGATGTTAATGAGCATGATCACAGTGATGATGGGCTACCGTAAATTGAAACATTTGAATATTTCTTATTCTCTTGGCAGTGGTGCCTAATGCTTTTTTTAGCACTGTCAAGTTTTTCTACATGCCCTGTACACAGCTTAGGTTTTGACTCGAAAACACATGTCTAACACTACTTTGTTCCATGCTCCATGGGTTAGTTGTTACTGTTCGTTTATTTATTGAACGTAACTAACATCAGTCCTTCACATTCACTATGAAAATACGGCTTTATTTATTTCAGCGGGAAATGTAACTCCTACTCCATCGAAGTGAGTGCCTGATAATCCTGATAAAAGCTGTTATGTTTTGAAACCGAAATTGCACATAATCGGTTATGTGATATATTAGTAATGTGCCAGTTCGTCTTCGGAACTAGTGGATTAGTTACGAGGAGCAACAGACGTTTCTGAACCATATGAGTTTTGCAGTAGCATTGCTCCTTGTTATGGTGGGTCCCTGTCTAGTGGGTCATGTTTGTGTATATAGTATTTGCATTCATGGAACTTTCCTACAGATTGGAATACACTTTCACAGTGCTAAGCATTTTATCACATCATTCGTAGTTATTACACAAGTACCGGCTTTTTGAATAAACGTCCAAACTGTCGTTAATTTGCACTGAACTTATTTCGTTGACCGCTGTACTGACCGACAACTTAACAGCATAGAGGTGTTCTCAGTCGTTCGTCGGATTTATACCCATGCAATGGTTTAATGAAACCATTCAATTGAACGCAATTAAAATTTATGTATCAACCAAAAGCAACTGAATTACCCGACAATTCATTGTGTTAGATATACATCTAACAAAAATTGACAGACACCAGGCATAACTTGTCCAATGTTCATATTAATGACAGTCTCGTATAGGGTTCGACCCGTCATACGTTAAAATTGTCTGAGGAAGATTTATGTATGTGACTGTCTCATTAGCTAGCTACCAGGCAAATTGTTGGTGCCTTTTCGACCCACTGCTGCCGAAAGGAACTATCGTGTCTTCTGTTCGATTCACCACCCCAAAGGGGCAAACAAGTACTAATAGACTAATTGGGGAGGG
>JTDE01000793.1:125756-137838 GCA_014338405.1 Paragonimus skrjabini miyazakii
TGACTCATAAACGCGAGCGCGCGCGGAGCATGTGAACTAGCGAGTTGGACAATAAAGATTGTGCTTTATTGGACGCCTTTTCGCTACAATATGACCAACTGATCCCAACAACATGTCTGTACTTGGTCCCCACGAACACGCTCGAATTCTGAGAGACCAGATAGGGATACTTAGGGATCAGTTGAAGAAAACGTGTGGAAATTCGCGTAAACGCGGAGGTGGTTCCCACATAAAAAAATGCTTCTAAGCAGATGTTTTTCATTCGGCTGTAATAGTACGCCATCATCATCATAGACAGCAGTACATCAGTGGTTCACACTCATACTTAACTGCCACACAATCACGAGGAAGAAAAAACACCATATGGGAAACGAGAACAAAAAAGAAGTGGAGGGGAAGTGGACCTAACTGTTAAAAATAGCTACGTCTATATTCAAACATTCAACATCAAGGTGCCTACACCTTGCAAAGAAACACTCAAGCTATAGATAAAAGTAAGGCGTCATCAGCAACACAGCTTCCTTACGGCTTTTACTGCCCTGCATCATTAAGTGTACTCACTCCACAGATAACTCTGGTAAACAACGACAGCATTCACGCCACTGAGCTCGGTTAGCCGCCATCACACCTACCTTTTCAAGCCACCGACTCTGTGAGTCGCGATGGCCCCAGCCTGGGAGACAAACTCTGTCTACTGTGACCAACCCCTTTGTGAACGATTTCATTTGTCTACGCCAGGTCATCATCTGTCCACCTCGCACCTTGCGCCAGTTGGCCACAGCATCGGTTGTAGTACGGCATGTTACGAGCCGTATTTCCCTAGTAAACGTACGAAAATTAGGAAACCATGATGTTGGGACTTGACTTTCTACCCTAAATCTCATGTAAAAACGTCGAAGTTCCCGCGCAACTGGAAATGCTGCTTGCATCAAGACATTCACCGAACCCACGCATTCTAGGAAATCACCGGTCGCCAGTGCGGAGTACGATCCATCTCAACATATAAGGGGTATTTCACACTACTGAACCCATTTCAAAACGGTCACAACGATATAAGAGAAGGCGAATTTATTATACAAATTTTGGGAAATTTGGTGTTTGCGAAAGAATTATGAACGTCCGCCTTGTGGGATTGGTTTTTATTTAACTGTCAGACGTCACATTGAACAGTATCTGCAATTCTAACGTTTTGTGAACGTCACCTGTATAGTGCATCATTCCGGACGCTACGAAGAACGCGAATCGAATCACCAATGAAATTCGATTTCGAATCGATTAAAAACATATTTTTGCAGATATGGGAAACATGGTTATACATACATATATTCAGCACTATATAATATTAAGTAGAATGCATGCATTTGATGCTTATGATTATACAAAGTACAATTTGAAAACTTACCATCAAAAAACTTGATCGCATGCCACACTAGGGAATGTTAGAAGACACATTGTTCATGTCTAACGGTACACTAGGGAAGTTTTCTTTGTCCCTATCGAACCCCTCCAACTAGGGGATGAGTACATTATGAAAAGTGTCAACACTAATCTACATTTGCTGTCAACTCTGGTGGTTTCTTCTATCTTGACTGTTTCCGTTTACTGATGCGATTCCTTGAAGCATGCAACCACAACTTTACAGAAAAGATGAGTTTTTTCATCGTCTTTCAAATGTTATCAGTAGTGTAAATGAAAAATTTCATAACTTAGAAACAGTGTATTTACCTTTGAGCAGTTGTAACCGTGAATGAAAATGATCTGTTCCTATCAGAATAGCTCATCTCTTCAGCGGGCTTTCTGTCGAACAGCATGTTCAATGCTATGGGAACGCCGTCTTTGAAACTCCGCCTTCCGTAAAATGCAAGCCAGGCGTTGTAATATTACAACACGTATTGCACAAGCCAATGTTACTGGACACTTACTAACTTCTAGTTGAAAAAATGTTCCCTCTTGATGTTGTCCTTCAGTTTCTTCAACTGTTCTACGTAACATAACAGAATGACAAGCTCCATGCTAGAATCGCCCTTGGTAGAAGAGGAATCCAGGTATTCTGTTGTATTACAGCCAAGGATGGCTGTGTGGCATGTAGTCTGCCAACTGACGGGCGTGGGAAAATGTGAGGTTTTTATTTGTTATGAAGATAACAAAATAATACAAAATTATCTGACTAATCGATCCTCAGGTCGGACAATTTGGCCATCTCCTGGATCAGTGTACCACAGCTACAGTGACTCAACTGATGGTGATTGATGAACGCCTTATATGCCCCCTGAGTACTTCCTCTTATTCGTCGGTAACTCTACACTACTGCTTGATGCTAGTGGCTACCCACCGTTTGAATGAGAATCCACGTCATGGAGAGCTTCGGAATAAGACTGTATAGTTCCAGGAACAGTATAGAAAACATTGAATGAATATGACCTTGTACTGAACTTCCGTCTACAGTACCCCAGAGTGCAATCCTAATCGTTATCCACGGACACGCAACCGGATACATAATCAACCATGATAGCGCGGGCCACTTTCTCCTTATCTATGTGATTGCAAGGGGCAATGTAGTGATTGCAATCTACGACAATGCGCAAAGATCTTGTAAAGGAGCGTCTGGTCGTATTCTGACTATCCTATTCAAACGGTTCAAAGGGATTTAATGTTCTGTGTTGCTGTTGTCTGAGTACAGCTACCAGTTAACACATCTGCAGTAAAAATATCCATGGAATCGGAGATAACAAGTGACAGGTACTGATAGACATTTACCGGTTTCTCCATCTCTTCAGATACACCGTTACCAAACTGAGTTGTCTTGGTTAGACGTACGAAACGCCTTTGTTTTAGTCATAGTTGTTCCAGGTTGGACCTGCGCAACAATAGATCGTTTGTCTGCAGCTACATATGAAGTAACTCTGTGGCGATATTATGTGCCCTCACACAACAGTCTCGACATACATGCCTGCAGCTCAATTTGAAAATAAAAACCGCCCGCTATGTTATTTCGTTTTGATGTTCTTGGGGTTTTCAGCAGTGTTATGTAGTCCAGTATCAACTCTATACCTTTTTCCATACTGGTTTCTCTTTTAGGCATAAGAATGTATCTTTCATGTTAGAGCCTTTCGTTTTAGTGCAGTAGAATATCTCCATTGTATTTTCGGGCTGTGGAACTGGCTTATGATTGGTTTAGTGGACTCATATTTTGCGGCCTTTTTGATTGCGACTGCTCGCATTGGCTGTTGCGCTAGGACAATGTCCGAGAGAGCACTTGAGTTGTGAAGGCCGTCATGTGGTCCGATCATTAGCTTGTAATCTCTGTCTCCTCTGGGCTGGACTCTATACCCTGATTGGACCACATGATGGCCTTCACAACTCAAGTGTTTCCTCGGAAGTCGCCCTATCGCAATCAAAAAGGCCGCAAAATATGAGCCCACTAGACCAATCATAAGCCACTTCCACAGCCTGAAAATACAATGGAGAAATTCTACTGCACTAAAACGAAAGGCTTTTACACGAAAGATACATTCTTATGCCTAAAAGGGAAACCAGTATGGAAAAAGGTATAGATTATCTGGATGTAGTGCTGCCAACAAATGAACGTCTGTTGTTCATGGGCTAGAGCACGTATCAATTCGTGTACATGATCGGAGGCATTCACACAAGTGAAATAATAATGTTATGACAAAATATACTGAACTTCGTTGGCCTTACTGAAATATTTCATGCACATTTTCCAAAAGGACTTTTGGGCAGATCTCACATATCGAGTTGAAAAGCTAAGGCTATTTTAGTGAACGTCAAAAACAGTTGTCCGCGTAACTAAGTTATTTTGAGCGAAGTTGTGTGACGAGGACACAACGGCACAGAATACATTCTAAAACATTCCCGAAGCAGTGTTCAACAAGTCGTTTATCTTGTTCCTGTGCACGCCGTGCAAACAGTAGCCGCTCTATGCAATGGGGATTTTTACGAGTGATTTACTCTTGTGTATTGCACATGGTAGGTAGGTTCGTAGAAAGACAAATATCCTTCTGTTCGCTACAAACTACAGAATGAATCCTACTGTCGCGGGCTACCTGTCTCCCAGCGCTGTGGCTAGAGGTTTTGAATCAAGCGCATGTGATCACTAGGTGAACTATTCGTGCATTCATTACAGGACACAACAATAGTCCATCACAGTTCACTATAAGTCATATCAATGAGGCTTGATTGGGAGTAGCATCCTGCTCACTATTCGAACCAAACTAGATGTGCAAATAAGAAATTCTTGATCAGCTTCAAATATCGTATAACTATGCCGATTCGTCAGTTGTCTCGACAATCCAGGCATATCTGGTCATCAAATACATTGTAATTACACTTCATGTTGGTCTGCAAGTTGGAATCGTTTTCTAAACACCTCATTGAATACTTAGCTAGCATATATTTTTAGGGAAGTTCAAAATCTTTGTTTTGTCTTTGCAAACTGCATTCGATCTATACATTTGATGACCGATAGCCAAAAAGGTGGAATCTTTGTAATCTTTCATAGTTAGCGTTACCTCTGATCATATACATCCTATAATACTGGTGCTTTTGACAGAGTTATGAAACTGGATATCTTTATCCGCTCCCTTATATTGCCATATCCTTCAGTTCGCATACATGCCATTTTAATCACACTGTAGTGCCCATTAGTAATCTTTCCAGTTTAGATATCAGAGAGTTCTAAGACCACTACCAGGCAAATAAAACAACGTTTTTTGTAACAACTAGTCGTTATTAGGTACTTACGTGTTTGTCGGAAGTTTTGCATCGAGCATTTCTCTTCCCTTGTATCCTATTTTGTCGTCAAGCTATTCCAGGTATGTGACTAGAATAAAACATTTCCTGATGTTTCTAGAACAGCTTGAATTAATTAAAACCAGACTGAACAACAAAAATTTCCTCACAGCATAGCTGTATTGAGAGGAAAACAAATGTATCCAGGCGATCAACTTTATCATGATTGAACTAGCAACAATCCCCCCCCTATCAAGTCTTGTATATTCAAATCACAAATCACCTGACTGCAAATTGCATGGTTCACCTCAGTCAAGATACCCTTCGTTGCTAAAATCTTTCTGTAAGATTGTTTTTCCTTAACTGTGACCTCCAATAAACAGGTTTTAAAAGTTGTTGGCCACTTTCTATACTAGATTCATAGTTCTAAGACCACAACGATCATTGTTTACTTAGCTGACATGTAACGATTAAGCTATATTTTCTAAAGACTTACGTAATGTGTATAAAACTATTGTGAATGTGGTATTACTTCGCGATTGCAAAACATGGACCTTCCGGACGTGGGCCGCAGACTATTCATTCATGCATTCACACTTGACGGTTATGCGCTTGACCACACAGAAGTGTGGATGGAGTCGCTGTTTATTTCAACAATGACGGGGGAAATCATTAAATAGAATAAGTGAACAAAATAAGTCAAAACAGAAGAACTGAAAACGTGGTGAATACTGACTGTAGCCATGTTTCTTTGTTAAATAGCGTTCTTAACCTGGAATGTGAGTGAACAAGGCGTAACAACTCACCATTCTCCGGTAACAGTCCGTTCGTGTTTTAGGTTTAAAGTACCATCAGGTGACACGAAAGAATGCGCAATCATGATGGAGGGAAGTCTCCATCTATTACATTCCCAAATCTACTGTTTAGCCTTGTCTTGTCCACTTTTATCCTTTCCTGATAACTGTTTCTCCTAAATTGTCCTACGCTGTTGTTGCGGTGAGCGGCGACTCGTACCACCGTACCTTTCGATCAGGTTCATAACCTCTATGGATGAGTGAATAACAGCCTCTGCCAGTAGGTTAACATTTATCAATCGTTTCGACTTCTTGGTTGACACCCACCCGATTTTCCCAGTTTATAGCAAGAGGAGCTAGAACAATTTGCGACTATTTGGGCTCCATAATGTGTGTGTTGTTCTCCTTTGGATGAGTAGTTTGATCAAGGAACGAAAAGTGATGAGGTGCGGCAATGAAGGCCATTTAAGAACTCATAAGCGACCGTTGCTATCATACTCTCAATTACGAATCACTTGTTCATTTACAGAGTGTGGGTACCGTGATGTTATGTTCTACTTTAATTCTAGGGGTTTTATCAGTCACACTCTGTCCCTCACTCTACCTACCACCAAACTACAACAGTCTTGCCGATGTGTTATTATCGACGGTGCATACGGACGTTCTTTCACGACAAACGTTGCACAGCGGATACTGTTCACTAAGACCATCACCAGTTGAGCCAACGACGTGCTTGCTAGTTCTTTCATTTGGTCCTACTTCGTTCAAGATTTTAGAAAACTTTCAAAAACTTTCTCGTCCATTTTCTAGTGTATTTTTTCTCAAATAATTTTACTGTCCGCTCAGACTTAAACCCAATATGTATACATGCACTCAACTCATGTACATATTTCTTCCAATGAATTTTCAGACTAACTCCAATTCGCAAACCAATCGAGCACATGCAGGACTTTCAGCCAAAACTGGTGTCAGACAAACTGAACCGAATAAATCACGGATGACTGCAGTGAAACAAGATGCCCAACAGAGAAGAGACATGTTCGGTCGGATCAAACCGCGTGCTGGAGAGCATAAACAACCCGCTCTCAATCATGGGAAAGGTATGAAGCAGGCGAGCTTGCTGCCAGCCATCCCAGGACTAACTGAACCGGTTGAGACACATCCAAGACGTATGCATCCGAAATATGCTCAGCAGCGATCGATGCCTGATGAGGACGATTCAGATTTTGAAGAATTTCATGCCTGACGATAATTATTCCATTTACCACAAATGCTTCCTGTTCGCCAAACCCAATTCTCTTCCATATCTGTCTTATGAGAACTGCACAAATTGTACTGAGCGAACCTGCATCAAAACACGCATACAAACAAATAAGGGCTCATCTCACCTGTCAGTATTGATCCCTGCGACTCTACCGGTTCCATATAGTAGAATTTTTCACAATTGACTGAAATAAACAACTGTTCCATTTAATGAAAGATTCTGAGGAGAACACACTTCACATTTTATCAAAAAGTCGAATAAACATTTCTTGCTATTTCAAAAGCTTGCTCCATAAGAGAGCAACAGTCGGATTCCAGTTTAGTTTCATTTATTCACTGCAAACAACATAATTGAATTCAAAGTGGTCATGATAGCGCCTGGACGCGTTAAGATCAATAAATCCACTAATGAAGTTATACCTAAAACAATTAACGATTGTCTTTGTTACTCACTAAAGGCCACTGATCACATATTCCTCACTCCGTCATTTCACCTTGATAAGAAGCTTTACAGGTTTGCTCGTCATGGCAACTTTCTGTCTGTGATCATCGCCTTTATCCACCTCACATCGTTTTGAGTCAACAATTTCTATCCACTAGGTTCACCGTAACGAAAGCACATGCATTCAGTTTATTTTACAACTTAAACTGATCAATTAAAGCAAATACGCCCAACCTTACACGTTCGTACCTTCGTAAAAAAAGTGCTCATACTTACCATGTCATGTTCACTAAACCTGTGTGATACGGAGCAATAAATCCTACATTTGTTTGGGAGCTACAGCAAACCAAACGGCTAGATTGTGTGTTTTGGAGTACAAGTTAAACCCAAGAATCATAATGAATTGTTTTAACCCCTCGAAAAAATACTCTGGGTGGTTCTCGATATGATGGAGCGCTTGACAGAAATCGAACTCTCTTTTTTGTAATAATTAACATGGAAATCTCGAAAATACTGTAACTGTCCTGTGATTTTGCTCCCAAGATAAGCCAAAAGATGCGTGCAAAAAACAGCTTTGTTCCGCCCTGAAACGTGTGCGTCAAAGCGAAAAAGTACAAAGTATTTGTAGGGGATGTAGTGACCAAAAAACAGTCCCGAAACATCAAATAAGACAGTTACCGGAAAAAGTAGTTCGGGTCACTAATGCGCATAGCGGAATAAAAAGTCGGACGGGTAAAAATACTAACCAAGGTCATCTCTTGACCGCTCTGAACAGTTCCGATAACTAGGACTGAGACAATCTTTATTTTCTCGAAGACGGAGGCGGTTTTTTGACGGAAAGAAATGGGCGCTCTAACGTGGATCTTATACGTAATGCATATTCACTATCCAAAATGATGGGAACTGACTAAAATCGGAGTTGCTTATTCACGTCCTGACCGGCACTCGTAATTTAGCCTTCATGGCTGTTTGCAAGACTCATCAACATTTGTTACGGTCCGGACAGAAATTTACATCAGTTCATTTTGATTTCGCCCCTAACGGCTGCGGCTGTGAGCTTGACCGAAAGATACTGTGTCTTGGGTGATGTAGAATAATCTATAAAAAGATGAGAATTAAAAAACAAAGCTGAGCGAAAAAACTAGAAACGATGTGGGTGCATACATTCCATCAACTGTGCGTCTAGCCATGGATTGGAGCGATCACAAAATGCTCAACCAGACAGGCTACACTTACCCACTTCATTCAACTTACTTTATCCAACTGCAGGTAATCTCAACGCATGTCTTGTGCGGAAAAAGCTCAGGTGGCATTTCGAGTAAGTGACCCAACCATTGCAGACTTCACAGCCAGATTAGTTCACCAACTGATCTCACATCTCGACGGTTCCGGAATACACCGTGACGAACGGCCGTATTGCTCACGTTTTCAGTCTACTTAGTGTGAGCTTATTGTTAGAGACAACGATGGTCAAACATAGTAAAGTTACTGATATCTTTGTCGTGAACAGACTATGTTACCAAACCATAAAACAAAGCAGAACAGACACCAGCACTATATGCCTTCCCTTTCAACGATAATTGGACGTGTTTTCGAAACCACAAATGACGCAGGTTGGCAAAGACAATTCGTGCCCTCGCTATCCTCGCGGGTGTCTCGGAAGCACCATCACAAACTGACGAGATAATGCTATTCAAGTATGTAACAGTGTCCGCAATCTCAAGAAGATTATCTGCAATAAATAAGATAGTAGTGAGAGTTCCCTAGTCTTGAAGCAACATTATGCATTTAGATAATGCAAAGCGCATTCCATACAAACGAGTCTGGCCATTCACTTTGTTCCGCATGTTCTGCTTGTCTTCCGCAGAGGGGTTAAGTGATACAATATTATCCGTATGCTCCACGTCGGTCAACCTAGCGTCGGGAGGAAACTAAACACCAAGCTCATTGGATTCTTCAGATTCACTTTCCACAATGTCGTCCATGACGACTGAACAGGAAGGGGAAGATCAGAAATCCTTGACGAACACTACCGGAAGAACTGAGCACCCGTGAGGGTTGTCCATTAACTCTATCTCACCCTGTTTACAGAGTGGGCATAAGGTGACCTTACCAGATTCAGTAGGTTGAGCTCTGACCGACTACAAGAACTCGATTTCAATGATTCTATTAGGATACTTCAATTTAGTGGGGCTTAAAGTTTGAGGTTAAATCTGAATGACATTTAGACTGCACGAGTATTGTCATAGCCAGAACATGTGCAACATTTTTTGAGTTGGCATGACTGTGTATACACCTTCCATCCCCAATACTTGTGTCCACATGGCTTGTGGATTAAATTTTACATGTACAGTCGATGAACATCGTTAATTTGACCATAGTTCAGCCACTTGTTATAGGTGCACGCGTGAATATCAAGTTGGTGGCGCGTGACATCGCGTGATTTTCGGTTGGAGCAGAATGCAATATACATTCGTGCTTAAAACAGGCAATACTGCCTAGCTGCGATGTATTCCAGTGATTGATTTCATCCACCAAGCTATTATTAACTGGCAGTAATCGTGCAATCTACGGAAAGTTTGGTGTAGAATAACTTTTAAACTTAATTAAGGTACCGCTGTCAAATGAACAAATTGCAACTTTAAGTATAAAATTGGAGATACAGCTGTTTTTTTATATTTATTGGTATACCGATGATAAAGTATATTCGGGATAATTTTAATGTACCAATACTCAGGTGAGGGTTGATGCAGGTTGACACTTTCCCGTTTCCTGTGAGAACTTCGATGATTAGTAGCTGTCGGTAAACACATTCTACAGGACTGCATTTTACAAACTGATACCATCGATCACGCTGGTAATCATAGGTGATTCTTCCATTTGCAAAACACCAAAGTGTTTTTGACACTCCTAAACCAAGTAACACCGTAAAAGTTCTTTTTTGTGTGCTGCGGCGAGGGCCATTGTAGAATTTAGGCCCGGAAATAATTCCAGTAATACAGGAAATTTCTTCATCCACATAAGCTTTACGCAGGAAGTCACTATGATTCTTGCAATCATATATTGTAGGCATGCTCATTAATAGCATGCGTTTATTTCAGTCTGCAATCTCCATAAAAAACTACATTGTACTTAGTTCTTGCTTTACACAACAGCTAAGTTCTATTGTTATCATCGAATACTCACATTCCGTTACAATTCAGCTATGCTAGCAATGTAGAATTGAAGGTTTGATCATATGACATGCAAACTGCATGTTTTCGCGTGAAAACGATCTTTTTTGATTGATTTGGCCCATTCCACTGTTTGGGTGGATTTAGACCTTCTAGGTATTAGCTTATGTTGATTATGACAGCCTGGGTCTGTGTTTGAAATGTTATTGATGTTTTCTGATTAATGCGCAATCTTTGAAAACTATTAACATCAGTTACAGTCTTCATACTGGTTACACGCAAGACGTTCACATGATAATTCGTGTCTCCGGACTATCCTATTTATTGTTCCGAACTGTGCAGAATATAAGTACCCGTGTATTTCCTCACGTCAGCTTTCTCTGAGTTCCTGTACCGTGCGATGTCAGGGTCGCTGTGTAAAATTCAACGTGATTTTACTACTTATATCTTGTGAATAGTGTGATGTGTTCACTAAAAAGTGGATACATCCGTGCAGTGCGGAAGGTGTCTACAGTTCCTAAGTGTCCGGTGAGGGGATGGTTTTAGGATCAACCGTTTGCATCGTAATGCTCCACAGTTCATAGGTAGCCAAATTTATGTACGCTTCTTATTATCGAGACAGAACAGCGCACTCCGACCAACCTTAGCGTTTTTGATAAACAGCCGATCGTCAGTTGTGTTCTGGAAGAAACCGTTGGTCGGATCTGTCCGGAGTCTCTTTTATTGTGTGATAATCGCACACGCTTCGTGTGCGTGAATTTAACTTCTTTAAAGTACCTGGGAATATCTAATTTAACTGTAGGGTGCTTCAAGTCTGACAGTGCTACTCGTAACTAGGGCTATGCTCTATTTCAAAACAGTATATTCAAGTAAATGTCGTCTGCTGTTACAGGACTTTCAATAGGCCATTGTTTGCATTTAGCAGTGTCCAAGAATGAACCTAGGTTATGAATAATGTGGCACAGTTTGTCGGTATAAGAATGTTTCGCTCAGGATATCTTAGTTACTCCTTATGCACTCTCATTTGACAGTCTGTCAAAAACAGAAATGTTGTTTTTCTTGATGGAAACAGTCTTAAGTATATTTTTCAAGCCAGCTACGTGTGGCAGTGAGTGGAGTACCTGTCCCACAATTTACAATGCAATTTCTTATTGCTTTTGAAACACATTTTGTGTATCGGCTATAAGACGTGTGACTTAATGGCCAATGGTACAGCGTAAGATGTCATGTGTACGGACATTCCATTCTCATCCAATCCGGTACTATAGTGAAATTAATAAACTGTTGACTCATGCAGTTTGTCTGCCCTGAAACTGATAACAGTCCTTGTTTTGTGTAAACCTAATTGTTGATTGTTTCTATTGTTGTTGCTATCCACATGTCCTATATATTCCAATGTTTTACGTTCGTGATTGAAGAGAGTAAACGAAATGTTAACATCTCGCGACGTATGTCTTCTATCGTTACTAGTGAATTGGATCAAGGGAACGCAGTGTTTTAAATTAATATAATCGATTTATAGCGATCAGACATGGAAACAGTAACGAAGAATATGGGTGTAATTAACTAGGTCGGAATGATCGAGACTCGAGAACATGGTTTCAAATGACAGCATGAAGCTCATTAGGAGAGTTGCGTTAAAAGGTGAGACTACCGCGAGC
>JTDE01000793.1:138883-160532 GCA_014338405.1 Paragonimus skrjabini miyazakii
ATCATCATCATCATCATCATCATCATCATCATAGACAACAATACATCAGTGGTTCACACTGATGCTTAACTGCCACACAACCACGAGGAAGGAGAAACAAACCCTGTTTAGGAAGAGAGAAAAAGGGAGAGGGTAGGAGACCTAACCGCCAAAAATAGCTACGTCCACATTCAAACATACAACATCAAGGCGCCTACACCTTGCAAACAAACAACCGAGCTGTAAGTGAAAGTATGGCGTCATCAGCAAGACAGCTCGAAGTGCAATCATGAAGCACTTACACCAGACGGGCACCAGCAAAAAACAAGGTCTGCGGTTTGCCAAGGCTGCTAACATTCACCAAACAAACCCGGTGCTGTGTTTACAGAAACATATGGTTACCAATTTCTCTCTCACTTGTTAATTTTGTCCCATTCACAAACACTCCCATGATTCTCTAACGTTTTCATTTTATTTTCCACTACATACCCCTCTAACAGTTTTGATTCCCAATCAAGTTTAAAAGTATTTATAAACATTCTTTCCTTGCCTCACTCAACGGCTCGCGGTAGTCTCACCTTTTAACGCAACTCTCCTAATGAGCTTCATGCTGTCATTTGAAACCATGTTCTCGAGTCTCGATCATTCCGACCTAGTTAATTACACCCATATTCTTCGTTACTGTTTCCATGTCTGATCGCTATAAATCGATTATATTAATTTCATTACAGTACCAGATAAGATGAGAATGGAATGTCCGTACACATGACATCTTACGCTGTACCATTGACCCTTGTTCAAAAGTGTGATGACATCTTTTCCTCCATGGTGTGACTTGGAGCGTTGATTTCTGTGTCAAAATCGTTTTCCAGTAGCTACCATTGGGTTGATAGGTGTCGAGAAATGATTAGTGAGGAACAATTCAGGAACCTAAAATAAATGTATTTTTGGGTGGGTGTTCGCTATAAGGAACGTCGCTGCAGAGGAAATGTTGCCGACGCTTCTGAACCATTAGTACTATTTATGGTCACTGGTGAACTATACTATACTGCAAACGTGAGTCCAGTGCTGAGACATGTTACTGATCGTTTTCATGCTCGACCGAAACAGAAAACGCGCCAGTCATGTCTCATTTTGATGCCAACACTTTCAGTACTGTGTACAACTACGGAGGACTGAACCACGTATTCCATATATACACCAACAGAGTAAGGTAATCTGGTTTTTTCGTTGCCTTCTTCATGATTGTGATCCAGCAAACTGCTGACTTGTTTCTCCTTCTTGCGATGATTACTGTTTAGTCTAATCTTTCAGAAAATACTGCCTATTGGCGTTGCTACAGCGTACATATGAACGACAATCAACCTGAAACAGTGAGCGTTGTGAGCTATTGTCACCGTCGGCTTACTGTTCGCAATGCTTTCAAAGAAGCAGATGTCAGTATAGGCTTGAACTACACAAGTTCCGACAAGACTTACAGATACACCTGGGTTTTCTACATTTTGTACCAAATCTATCGACAAGGAGGTAGATTCGTCGGGCGAAGATTATCTGGTCATTTGAGTGCTGCTGAATCTTCGTTATATCAAGTGGCGAAACGTGGGTATACGCTTACAATGCAGGAGGATGGGCAGTCACGGCAGTGGGTTGAGACATTACCGCTGTGACTGATGAGAAGCACTAGATTCACCGAAACCGGAGGATAACCCTGATGGATTTGTTAGCGGAAAGGTGCAATCCATCATGCGTATGGTAGCAAAGAGGCGTCTAATAAAACACAATCTTTATTGTCCAACTGGTTGGTTGCCATGCCACGCAAGCCTCGCGTTTATGAATCGGATTTCCGGTCCACAACTAACACCTGCAGTTTCCGCTCACACGTCGTGTGCACTTCCGCCTGGTTTGTGTAGGTTTCAGACGCCTTATATCGAGGGATTTTCCACCTGCCATTCCTCGTCCGTTGGTCCGATTTCCTTGAGCGACGGCTGGTCCGGTCGCTCGTGTTGTCCACAATCTAACCACTGTGGGCTTTGGCCATATTCCACAACCGTATCGAGATGGTTCTCTGACTGTTGGAATAATCGCGTCCCCGATCTGGCCGTCCATCCCATTTTGCCTGCCATGTCTGGCCTGTTGGTCCGATCCAGTTGAGTGATTACTCATCCGGTCGCCCATGCTGTCCCCGATGCACTCGGTGTGGGTTTTTGGGGTGCCTCCCCCCACTTGAGGTATTCCGCCGAGTGTTGGAATACTCGCACCTCCGGTTTGATAATCCACGACAGTATGCTCTACTTCGTCAGATCTGATCCACAAGTAGCCTTAACAGCTCAGATAACAATTTACCAATCGTCGATACGCAAGTTATCCTCGTAACCGCCGGCCTCCTGGCTACGTATGGACTTGGCATCAACGTGCGTAGAGGAAAAACTACCACATCACACAATACCACCCAGCGGGAACTAGAAAGAGAAGTTCCAGGTTACACGCAATACTACCCGTTACTATCTCTCAGATTCAAGAGCTACTCCGGGAATTTTTGTTGCTCACTCTTTATTTGGTCTTATCAGTGTCAAGCACAAAGTTGCACATCAAGTGTTTTCTGGCACCTGTCCGACCATACAGTTTGCCATCAGTACAAATGAATCCAAAGAAGAACCTAACCACATACTTAAACTTGGTATTAACAGACTACTTAATGATTGTTGCTCATTGCCTCGGTGCATAGTTCCGAGCATTTAACGTGGATGGCTACCCCAGGGCGGCTTTCCTGCGTTCAACAACATGAACCGTCCATATTGTGCCTCATTCGACACATTCGCAAAGTTTGCCTCGCGCCACCCAGTAAATGTGTTTTAGTAGCCTGGTTCACCTTAATCTGACCCCCAGTTTCTTACCTACAAAGTCAACAACCCAAAGACGGCCATTACAACACTCTTTGGATTAATCCGACTTCTGGTGTACGCGTTCGGATTCGCTGCCCTGACAAAACTTTCTAACGGTTTATTTGTAAAGTCATTTGGTGCTTTAATTTTGTCTTTGTCTTTTTTGCTAATGTGTTTATGATCGTCATTTCCACTTGTGAACCGTATCCATGGATATTATAGTTAGGACAACGGTTTTCTAAACAATATTCCACGAAATGGAGATTAGTTAATAAGTATGAACATAGTAAAGAAGATCTAAGCAGAAACCACGGGGATTCTTTTAGAAAAAGGACTGATGATCTGATAAATACAGGCTAGCCGCCGACTGCGACAAACGATGCTAACCAGTAGCGTGAATGGCTACAAACTCCTAGCAGATTGCGTTCACAACCTTGCTAAAAAGGCGGGAAAGATCTCCATAGTACAGGACCAGGTCATCTTGACGTTTCGTTCAAATGTCAACGGTTGTTCTGAACAATGGTGGTTGCGACAAACGCATCGTCGGCCTGACCAAATCGTAACCCAACTAACGTAGACTGTTTGCCCTTCCATCAGCCTGACTATCGTTCGAGGACTCGGAGATTACCTAGGCACACAACGACGGATTGTCACGTTGTTATCAGCTGACTGGCGGAAACAACGGTGGTCAGATATGTTTTGGACACAAAATCCATTGAGTTTTTAGATCATTACACTAATTCCATCGAAAGTAAATCATGGATTTCAAAATCAAAGCATTACAAGACTTTCCAAGTTCCTACCTCAACTTTTTTAATTACTATAACTGTTACATCTCAAATTGAACACAAATCCCCTAACTCTCTACAGAATTGCTCCGCGTTTCAAGGAAAGGCATTACTTTCAATGCCGACGCTGCAGGCGTTTAGAGACCCCAATAAAGTACCCAGTAAAGCAGCCACCCGGCTCACTTCAATAATGAACCTTCAGCTCAATCGGTGTTGTCTACTGTCGCGTTCTACCGTCGATGCGGCTCTTTAGACACTAGCTCACGGCAAGTTGCAACAGTTATCCTTTCTAACTACAATGCACTTGAGCGCTGTATACTGGCAATCGAAGCTTAAGATCAAAATCTGGATTCATACCGACCACAGACCCGTAAAGATTTTATTTGATTTCCCTACGGATGTGCATAGATTATGTGAGATTGGACGTCTTGGTTTCATGGTGCTATATACAATAGACAGCCAGTATATTAGAGGAAGTTCTATTGTAGCTGCAGACGTATTCTCATGACTACACAATGGCTCGAGTTCCAGATGATAGGACATAAATAAACTGCTGAAGTTAAAGCTTTTGAATTCCTACCTATCAACACTGAACTTCTTATGTAACTGAATTCGTTCGCACTCCGCTGACTATACAATCACTGTCTCACTCTGAGGTTGGGCCTTACCCAGATTGATCGTCACATTTACTGTCTGACCAAATGTAGACAACTATGTACTAAGTGAATCGTGTCAAGTCTTCAGCATCAAGGCAACAAGGTACACCAGCATACTATACTTTCTTGCGAAAGTTGCTAATACTCGGATGCACGTTTATTCACATGTTCATCACAGTATACTTGGTATTTTAACTTACTAGTGGAAAAAATTCCTACTGGATTGTGCTGATAGATTCACGTAATGGTTGTTCCTCTCACCAACAATTTGTCTGAGATGACCACCAAAATTTTCCTACCGCAATGGGTTGCAAATTTTGGAGATTCACATTCTCAGTCATTTGTCTTCTGAGACTAAATCCGCTTACTTGATTGTGGACGCTTCGAAACGACTTAATATAACCCTGCTACAAATGACCCTATCAGGCGTTTTTATTGACGGCTGAAAACACTGTTCACAACTGAAAGAAGCTACGGAGCATCGTCCAGTTCTCCAAGAGACTTCCTCTATAAGAATTCTAGACATGTACTTGAGTTATTCAGTTGTGTGCATCTTCATAGAACACAACTTGAAAACACTCCGTGTTACTCCAACCGAAAGGCACTACCAGTTTCGTCAACTACAAAAAAACGTGGAATCTAACAGTCAGATTCTAGTTCGTTATGAAGCAGACCAGATCTGGCTGCAACCATCTCACAGTAGTTTATTCAAAGTGGCATCGTCAACTGCTCATCCTTTTACGTTTGAACGTCCCGTAAAGTAGGATACTGTAAATCCACCCATACATCAACACCATCAAATCCTAGGACACTTCATTTTTCTACTTCCTATGCCCGAGAATTACTAACCATAGCCTACAGGGATAATACAAAGGTGTATTGGCTCATTCGTCTACCGGACAAACAGACTCTTCGTCATCACAACCATCTTCTATTCACTTTCCCGCATTCAGAGAAAAATTGTGGCTTAGCTAAACATGTTAGAATGTGTGAGCGTTTCGTCTTCCCTTACTAACAGTTCTGACCGAGCAGTTTTCATTATAGAAACCCTGTTGATAAGCAATATTACAGATCGGATCTACAACCACTTCTTAACTCTGCCCTTCATTTTGGTTTACATTTGGTTTACATCAAATGGTCATCACTCACGCATTAACTTGAAATCACAAGTTCAGTGCGCATTAGGTATTTTTATCGATCATTTTTAACTAAACTTCGGCGGCTTCGCATCTTTCACCTGTCTTAATCCGGTACGAGTTTTTCGGTTAGTCAGTGCACACACGGAACACACCATTTTTGAAGAGTCGTTCAAATATTTCGTAGTGAAAGTGTACAACCACCTCCTTCTGCCAACCGCAGCTCTCCGCCGTAGGTATATTTTAAGCTACGCTGGCCACATCGGTGGTGACGGGTGTGAGGCAGCCAGCCAGTTACAAGTTACTTCTCGAAATTTACATGAGAGTTTTGAATGATACTATTATGAAACGTGTAACCAAGGTCATAGCAGGCAAACTGCACAAAATCTACGGCACGTCGTGCTGTGTTTTCAGGTTCATCGCGCTATTTGTGCACTCTATAACCATTCTATAACCACTCTATAACCATACTGTGAAAACACTAAACGTCGCTTGATATCTCCTAGATTTTGGCCTCGTTATTGAGCCGTGTCATTCAACTTCCTGTCAACATGTCTTAGTTAAACCTTTCATTCATTACTGAAAACAATTTGTTGCGTTATCGAGACAGCCTGTACAAAAATATTGTCCAGGTTGGAGTACTTTGTTCTGCGGAAACGTGCTTCTTCCTGAAAACGATCTATCCAGGATGCAAAGAACGTTTAGTTTGAGTCAGAGCCAAATATTCGTATTCTATGGTTTTTAGTTAGGTGATTGCAAACTAGGGTAACGGCCGAACGGGAGGGGGTAAGGAGCGTAATGTACCTGTCACTGTAAATGTAGATACTTCTGATGACGGTTTAGAATCAATACTTTCAGTTCACCGATGATATGTCGAACATGTGGGGCCTGGGTGACTAATTCGATATCTGTGTGTGGGTGTGTCTGACTGTTCCCACCACAGAGAAGAAATGCACCGAAGACTAAATAATCTAAATGAAAGCATCCTACCAGAACATCAACTATCCTCGATCAACCCCTCCATAAACTTTGATACTCCCTATCCTATGTCATTATTCATCATGTGTATTAACCCCTAATTGTGGTCGACAAAAATTAGACATGGTAGTCTTTTTTTTTACATCTCTCCCTCTCTAGAATAACGAGGGCATGTGTAGATCTCGTTAGCCTTCTGGGAAAGAGCTATGCAGCGATTATGATAAATAATATTTTTGCTAGTTGCATTCAGTTGTACAGTTCTGATGATTCCAGTTTTTTACTCACTTGTTTTAATCAAGCTATCCAATTTTTGTTATATCCGCGCAGGCGCAAAAATTACAATTTGCTCTGCGCCTTGCTAGCTCGACGTGTTTCTCTGTACGCTCTATTTTCCAGGGTCGATACCAATACACGGATGTCGACGCGCTGAGTCTTGGTTTTCCATTATCGATCGGTTTTCGATAATGAGTATTGACTGGGCAGTATTCTGTTGGACTGGTTCCAATTCTTCCTAGACATACATTGTTTTTCAATCACTGAGTCGGTTACAAAGACGTGTGTGAACAGCCATGCGTTGTCGATCCTGAGTGGTGGTGGCCAAAGCTATAGAACGATAGGGTTGGGCGACTGTACTGGAAATGCGTGTACACCCCCACCCCCTATCACGGATACCAAATGTGATTGTGGTTTCACTGGTGTGTTGGGCTCGTTTGCTCACCCGACTCGATTGGTGAGCGTGCCCGTTGCGCGAAGCCGTTGATCTGGTCCCCGAATTTTATGATGGGGGCAACAGTTCCTAGAATTATTTTAGGTCAAATCCGGGAACAACCAATAACGTCATGATGTGTGTGTTTCTGATCCATATTCCTTCACTTCGAAAGCTATCTGTTTTCATCCTTGCGCACTGAAGATGTTAACAGTAGAAGTTTGGGCCCAGGAAGACTCGGTTGACATACTACACCTGCATCAACTGGAAGTAAAATTTGTAACATATTTGTAACTCGTAAAACTCTGTTTTTGCTTGAGTGTGGAGACCAGTGCTATTGTAATTTCGCTTTTCATAAGGGTTAACTGCGTGTGCAAGTGTAACCAATGATCAGCAACATGCCATTCTATAGCTTATCAGTCAAAACATGATTTACTATATAAATGTTCTGAATATATTTGAATTCATTGCAACAACCATGATTCTCACAAAAACGAAACTTACACCGCGTGCTTCTTTGCGAAAAGGGCTGACTGACCTATCTATGAGGATGTGAAAACTACAAATCAAGTGTTACTTTTCAAAGTAAACCATGTGATACGATCTGGTTGTAACTTTTTCTATACCAACTGAATTCTATTAGTATATATTTCAAGAATGCAACCAATTTCCGACTCTGTACATGTTCGGTATCGTCGACCTCTAACATTTCTGCATAATCAAGACGTTTAAAGGCTGCACATGAAATGAGAAAGATTACAATCGTCTCATTTTCTTCCTGAGGGCTTGTAACATTAACGGGTGGTTATTCTACACAAGACCTTGGGTTTATAGTGTTTTACTAAGAAAGGAACACAAGTAGAACATCGTAACACTTTTTCTTCGGAGTCCACCGATTTTAGGTAGTGCGTACTTTAATAAAAACAAAAACTGATCGCATCGTTCACAATCTTTTATGCGATCAAAAACGTCTTATAATCTATGTTAAGTAAATAGAGATTACTTTTTGTGTTCACTTTCCGTATTGTACTAAACGGTGGTTGCTATGGGATTGTTTACCCTACTTCACAGTTGTTAGCTAACGAAAGATCAATTACTGGTTGTTTGCTTCCAATCGTTCTGGTGACTGACGGTACATTCCGAATACAAATGGAACGTATCAAAAATGTTAAGTCCGCTTTGTTTCATCTAACGAGAGAAAGATGTTCATTACATGAAAAGTGTTACATTCTGTATACCTTAGTGTATACTTGAAAATATACCATTTTAACATATGGTTCGCAAAACAAAACTAGTGGGCTGAAAGCGAACATAGTAAAACTTGAAAACTGAAATTATCTGGAAATGTAGAATGAAAAGCGTTGTTTTATATGTAAACTACTTTTTGGTTCGTCGACAACTGACGTTTTACTACAAAACAGTGTGATAAATTGGAAATCTACTCCTCGCCTATGAATTTTTAAGCGGCATCGGTTTACGTTACTCACTGTTGTATAAAGAACACGTTCCTAGCGAGATAGATCTATTGTTCACATTCTCTTCAGTCGCATAACGTTTAATACAAACAGTATAAAGACTCGTGCAAACATACAAATAATTGCGAACCAAAGCACAAATATACAGTCTGCTCATTCATTAAAGCCGATGTGGTCTCAGACGTACAATCTATTTGTTATGCATACACAGTTATAACTAACGTTTGACAGTCAGTAGGGATTCCATGATTTCGAGTCTATCCAGCTGCCGGTTTCTAACTAACTGTCAGTACTCGATGAAAGAACATTGTGGGATTGATAATCGACTTGTGTGGTTGCGGGAAACAGACTATTTGTTACCCATTTTGAAATATGCTTGTTTATTCTTAATTGAAACCTTCTACGAATTATTTATACGTATGTTTGCCTGCAGCAGCAGGATACATTATTGAGTACGTGAGAGACTGAAACACCGCGAATGGCTCTCTCTATCAGTGCCACTGGTAATTTTCTGTTCACAGTCAATACATTCCCTTCTGTGAAGTTGTAGGTTCCCCTAACTACTGCTCTGAGACGTTGGGTTGCTCAGAGCAGCAAATGAGTATATTCCGAAATACTCAGTAACTAGCTTTCCAAACAAAGCCTGAGTGAATGTGATGGTGTTTGGATGTATTTTAAATACAGAACAAGGAAGGTGACCATGGGAGGAGATTGTTAATGTGAACTGGATAGCCCAGATTAGAAAAAGTGAAATCTAAGGATACCTTACTTTGAGGCTTCTTTGCGTAAGTTGAAAACCTGTGAGCTTAGAGGAACACCATCGAAATACACTCACTGAAGGACAGTTTTTAGCAGTGAGAAAGAGTGCACCTAGGGATTTTGAGGAAACCAGTCTTAAATTTCCAGGGAATTATCAACACACTGTTTAAGTAACAACATTCTGAGATGTGTCACTTTTTCCATTGGTCGGATTTGTATTACCCAAAACAACGTCATCACTATGTTTCGCAAGAAATGTTGTTTTAGATACAGGCAGATCCTGAACATACATAGAAGATGAGTATAGATTAAGTTTAGTATACAAAAACATACCATGTTTGCTGGAAGTAACCAATGAATTGCAACCGAATGGAGATCTTAATTACCTACGATCATTAAAACAAGTCCTCACAATTATTGCGTAGGCAGAATGAAGATCACTAAGTTATTGAAGATTAGGGTCAACGTTTCAGTTGATGGTGTCAAACTGAGACAAAACGTCGTTCAGTAGCGCAAAATCTTTATTGTCCAACTTGCTCGTTCCTACACCACGCTCGCTTGCGTTTGTAGGCTGGATTTCCATTTCACAACACAGCGGCGGTTTCCGCTCACACGTCATGTGCTTTTCTCTCTGGTTTGTTTGTGTTGCTGATGCTTTCTGTCGTGGGTTTGTTGTCTACCATGCTTCGCTCGTTGATCCGATTTCGTTGAGTGAAGGCTCGTCCGGTCGCCCGTGTTGTCCGCAATCTACTTGCTGTTATCTTAGGACTAGTGTTAGAATATGAATGTCTCCGATTTGGTAATCCAACACTAAATGAGTTGCTGAAAATCAAAAGCAACACTGGACCGTTCCACACTATTTTCCAACAGAGCAGCAAACACAATGGAATCATCAAGACAAGGGCACACGGCTGAACTTGATAGGCAAACTCCGTATCATCTTTGACAGGTATTCACGATTTTGCATTAGAAGATGATTTTCTAATGCTTTAGGTAAGATCAGTTGGAAGGCAGTTTGTTGAAATGGCAGCTTTCCTTTTTCAGGGACTGGTGCAATGATACCCCTCATCCTCCCCCCCAAACGACTACGACACAAGAATATAAAAATCTACTTGGATTCCAATGAATATGCGTATCTTCTAAGTATAATTGACAAGAGACCAGCGGGTTGAGCTGCTTCACAAATTGTTCATGCAGGTACAGTGTTATATGTGTCTCGTGGTCCCAAAATCATTCTGTCTTTCTTTATTAACTTGCCATAAACTGGCATACTGTCAGCCCAAATGCTTCTGTGTATTAATTTTCTGTGTAAACTGATACTTGAGTATTTATAAATTAGCCAACATGATATCTTGAGTACCTTTCAAACGGCACGTGACTCACTGGCACCTAAAAGCAAACGGTATTTCAGTGCCTTGTTAAAAAAAAGTTAATCGCTTGGTCAACGACGTCATGAGTGTCACTTTGAGAAGGCCATCGGTAGGGACTTACTTTTATCTACTCCCGTCTGGTTGCCAAAGGTTTGTTAAGAGGCACACGTCGGTCTAAAAATGGTCGGTCTCCAAAGCACCGACAGAATCGAGGTATTGGATGATTTCCGTGAAGAACTAACATGTACCAGACTCAATACGGAATTTGTATTGTTCAAAGCACATAAGTGCCGTGGTTACACGTGACTGCTGGTATTCAAGCATCGCGTTCATAAGGTTCATATCATTTGCGCATGCCAACGTGCTTGTTAAATCATAGAATTCTGTATCCATGTCCTGTTGGAGATTTTTCCGGTGAACTATAAGTCGTTAACCTGATTCAACTAAAACTCTGCGTTAACAGTAAAAAAATGTTTTTATGTTGGATATAGCTTACGGAATCTGTTTCAGAGTGAGTCTTTGCGCCACTAAGAGTTGTGTAAAGGTCCCTTGGAGCTGACAACTTTCAGTGACAGGACTGCAATGTTACATTCGAACTAGTCGGGAGATTATAGCAAAATCATAAAGCAGTTCAAGTTGAATCGTTTACAGAATTTAACATTCCTAACAGTTCAGGCTGGTACAGGTCAAGTTCAAATTTGTGTATAAGATTCCTAGGACATTTACGGATTAAAAGAAGCCAAAAATGTTTATGTACATCTCGGCCTTTGCTGGACGGTTCAGAAAAGAAAAAGATAAATCGGAAGATTATTTCAACTTCCTACGGTTAGCAATCGAATAGACAGAAGAACGAACAGACTAGAAACCTAATCACTGTCTAACAAGCATACAACAATCACATTGCAGCAGAAAGCAGCCAGCTAGCACCAGTAATGAGTAGTCAAGAGTATTTTCATTCCATCACAATGGTCTCAAAAACCAAGTCACCTGAAATTTTAGTCTTGCATGCTGAATGTGCGCATCCAGTCTATGATTGAATTCAGCTACCGATGACGCAATCGCAACAGACTCGGGAAGGTTGTTCCAGATTGGACACACCCGGATTTTGAAACAACGATCTCTGCAAGACAAGTGGTTCATTTAATGTTGTAGCTTTAGCGAGTTACCATTGAGGGGCAAATTATCATACACTGTCTCTCACAATCTGATTGGCTAATGCCGCCGACGGCGGTCATTCGAAATTATATTATATTATATTCTTATGGTTTTATTTCATATATGTAAGCATCCCCTTCGAAAGGCTAATGATTTATCACTTTTTCATCAAAACAGAGAACGTACGTATATGTATATAGTACGGGTGGTAATCAAACATTTATAACCGTATGTTAAATGTAACAAATGTCACTGTTCTATTTTATTATCGAATAAGGATTTACACAGATATGTCAGTTTTTGCCAATAAACATAATTTTAATTTTGGACGTTTTATGATAACACTTGTCATAGAGGCTTTACTATCTCGTCTATACTCTCAGTGTAAGTATTTGTACATCGCCACAATATTTAAGGTGCATAGCTTCTTGTTCACGTTGTACATCCACTTGGGTGTAAACGCTGAGGCCCCACAAACCTAGTCAACTTGATGGTCAACTCTCTTCCTGAGGTGATTATTGTTTCTGGGTACAGGGATGTTGAGGTTGTTGGTGAACCGTTTGTATCAAAAGCCAGTCTCCTCTGGCATGCCGGCATCGATTTGAGAACTGCCCCGGTTTGTGTAACCTGTCTAGTTGGGGCTAAAGAACTTAGTGTAGTAACTTGTCTCGTGGCTCTACGTGGTACTTCTCCAATAATAGTAACGTCCTTCACGAGATAAAGAGGACAGGCTCAGCTGTTTGGCTCGAGATGTCAGCGCACTGGTGAATTGGACCCTCCAAACGGCCTGGTAAGTGACTCAAATGCAAATTTGCCTATCTTCGTTACTGACGCACTCCTAGGAGACAGGCTAAGGTAATTTGAAACAGTTGCGCCTGAGGTATACCGTAAATCCAGAAGATAGTTAATAAGGTGTGTTGTAATGGATAAACTAAGCAATTGTTGCATCGTGAATGTAAAAGGCAGGTAAAATTAAGTAGCACTATTGCATTGCCGCAAGGACGTCAGGCGTATGCAGGTTAAAATACACATATCTAATCAGAAAAGTCACATGACCCAACCCAATCAGCACAGAGAAGGACGAAGTTACAGGCACATGAATGATGAACTATACAAATGAGGCTGCCAGATAGACATGCGCACGTTGTCTGTGTGTGCAATTAACAAGTCACAACACAGCCCAGATCGCGTTCACGAGCATGGGTAAGCAGCTTTTCGCCTCCTGGAAAGCGACCTCCGCAGCCCGAGTGACGGTCGTGCATCATGCTTTTAGACGCCTTGAGTGGGAAGCGGTTGACTGGGGTTCAACGGTGAAATATGTTTAAACCACCTGATAGTTTCTCACTTTCAATCACACTGTTCACTATAATCCAAATGTCAGTATCCTCAGCATACCATGGCAACGGGAAATTGACGAGCTGTGGGATTTCGCGCATTAAGTGAATACTGATGAGTAGTCGGGGATTTGGTTAATTTCAAGTTGAACATCACCCACAATTGATCGCGGTTGTCGCATTCCCATAGACTTCCAAGTCGGCCCCTTTCAAAAAGAAGCACTAGACTCGAGTTTCGCTCTCATTAGAGCTCGTCAGTAGTGCATATCCATGCCACTGCCGGGACTAGAACCAGGGACACGCTTTCATGAGGCAACCGTGTTTACCACTGCGCCATTGAACTCACATTAGGCACGACCGAATTATCATATGTGAACGCTCAACCACTTTCGCTTGTGAGTAATGATCAGGTTGCCCGATCGTCTCGAAATGGAGACACAGTAACTGTCCTGTTAACTCCAATCGATAACCCCGTGATTAGGATTTCCTAGACAGGTCGAAATCTCCGATCTCATTAAACCTGCTAGGCGATATTTTAGATTACTGGGAATGCGACAGCTGCGATCAATTGTGGGTGATGTTCAAGTTGAAATAAACCAAATCCCCGACTACTCATCAGTAATCTAAAATATCGCCTAGCAGATTTAATGAGATCGGAGATCTCGACCTGTCTAGGAAGTCCTAATCGCGGGGTTATCGATTGAAGTTAACAGGACAGTTACTGTGTCTCCATTTCGAGACGATCGGGCAACCTGATCATTACTCACAAGCGAAAGTAGTTTAGTGTTCACATATGATAATTCAGTTGTGCCTAACGTGAGGTCAACGGCGCAGTGGTAAACACGATTGCCTACTCATGAACAGCGTGGCCGTGGTTCTAATCCCGGCAGTGGCATGGATATGCTCTATTGACGAGCTCTAATGAGAGCGAAACACGAACTGAATAAACAGTGAAGATCCTAGCAAGGAACTTTGTGCCACACCGCTGAATACACAATACCGATCTGAAAAGAAACCCGCTCACTCTGACATTCAGGTGGTTCTCATGTAGACTGTCAGTGAACCATAAGGTCTGGAGATTTTTTGTACCATAATTACGAAGCTTCACGTACAGAATAAACTGATAGGTTCGGCTGAAGACTGGGGAATTCTAGAAAAGCCACATCAACTGGTTTGCCTTCATCAGCCGCCTGTGTCCAATCTTCCCTAACAGTAAGTAACTTGGTAATACACGGTAACCCCTTTCGAAATCCGTGTTGACTATCGGGTGTCAGTATAAATAATGAATGAAACGTTTGCGTAACTAGCCGTCGATCAAGCTCTCTATGACCTTTAAGGCAACCGAAAATACTGCGATTAGCCTGTGATTAGCGGGTTCATTGCAATCATAGCCTTTAAAAACGAGGGGTTGTGTATACCTTCCAGATTTTGGGAAGCTTGTCGTCCTGAGGAGACAGATAAAAAAATTCGCGTAGCGGCTTTAACAGCTCTTTGGTGTACTTCTTCAGTATTAGAGGAGAGATGAGATCGGGACCCGGGTATGTATTTTCATAATGTGCTCATAGTTTTTGTGATATGTATAAAATTGTTCTCATGACCTTAGTAGTGTTTGTGTTGAAAAGTCGCAACCCTCCCAAATTAAATCAAAAACAGAACCTATGGTTACAAGCAAATTTTAGTTTTATTGAGTTTCCATTAGCTATTTTATGGACAAATTACATCGATGAAGTGAAGAATTGCAACTGATGCCGATGCTTCGAACTTCCTACTGGTCGGCTTGGCTGCGCTTGTGGCTTGTTTGTCTTAACGCGTGACGCACTTAAACAACTTGTTTCACTCCGATGCTCGTTATAACGAAATCCGATGGTATGTCACCGTACCATCTGGAGTGGTCATTGCACTGACATGTATAACATGCAATCGAAACTAGCAAGCGCACATTGATTGAATTTGAACTTTGTAGCAAAGCGTGCCACCGTGTTGTCAGTGCTTTTTTGGTTTTCACTCGCGTAAATAGGTATACATGGCTTACTGGACCTTTGACTCATGCACGTTCGTGTTGTTTTCCTTTGCTGGACTGTTACCGGAACCCCTGCTTCGGAAGAATGCTGTCCGTCGGTGTCTCTACGTTGTCCCAAAGTTGGTCCACGAGTTTTAAGAGCATCAGAGTAAAAACGACCGGCTTGCATGTCACACATGCCAGTTTGTTCGTGTTATTGACACTGACTGACCGTAGCCTTCTGCTAATAACTGGTTTACATTTTATCGATGTGTTCGCCTAATTCTTTCCCATTACAGTTGGTACCGGTTGTATGTACTGGTTCTTTAGAGCCGATAGAAAACACACTGATATACTGGTTTCTAAGATCATTAACAACTTCTGTAGTTTAGGTGGTCATCCTATCCATGTGATGCAAGTGACAGATCGCAGGACTGCTTCTGGTGATAAATACAACAGTGTTACAATACACTTTTTGATTGACAGATCTACCTGGGTAGTAGATAGATCCACAGATCTACCAGCCAGATCTACCTGGTACTGACGTTTGTCGGCCAGCACAGCTGTTGTTTCCCAATTGCGGACTACGTAGTAACTGTCGTGTGCTTTGTAAGTAATCTCTAACTAACACTTACTGCCAGTAAATGCCTTTCGCTGCGACGAAGTTGGCTTTCTCAACTGAGACGTCTAGATAGCTTAATCGTAACATACTTGTTAACGGCTCTGGCTACAGCGTGTACAATAAACAGTCAGTCATCTTGGAGTGATCGATACACGGAGGCACTAGACCAACATATATCGCTAAGTTCTCTGACGAGGTATATCTAGTCAGCTTTGTTAAAATTATGTATGAAGTTTTGAGTTTCATAGAGTATCTCTACTACATCTGTTAATAGGAAAATGATTCAGTGATCATTACGACCAAGAATTGTATTATCTTGTAGGTCATATGCTTTTCGTCAATTTGAACAGAACCAAGCCTTCAAGGTTTTCTGAGGGCCCTACCACTGTATGAACCCTCTGACATTCTTGGTTAAGTGAAGAGCGCTAACTGTATCGCAAGGTTTAAAAATGGATTATGTGAATCTCAAATGAACCTGGAAGGTGTCGAAGTCAATGTCAGGGTGATTACTGCCACCCATATGAAGGATCGATGATAATCTTGTGGAGGCAAAACTGCGTATGATGTTATTAAGTAAGTGATCGTTGACCGGTAAGATCGATGGGAGTAAGTAAGTCACACTGATCAGACAACTAGGTAATTAATAAAAATGTACAATTCGTCATACAATTTCAGGTGATCTAAGCAAAACCGGGTTATGTACTACCGCTGTCTTGAGACGGCGGTTAATATAGAGGATTATGCCGGCACGTTTCACGGATTGTGTACTTCAGTCTGCATAAACAAACCTGTTTCCTTGCAAATGAGTGCTTTTACTTACAGGCATAATTCATGCCACTTGTCACGCAGTTAGCCAACATGTTGAAAGATGAAATAACGGATGTCCGAGTGGTACAAAGTGTTCACAATTTATCAGAAAAAGAATAGGCTTATTGTTGAAAACTAGTGTTTAAATTACTACCTGCAGCTAGACTGGCTCTGACTGACCAGTTTGTCACTATGCTCCATGGTCTTGACTCAGAAACTTCGATCAAAGAATTTCGGTACAGGATCAAAAAACAATATTTTAATCCCAATTCTCAGATTGTGTATTGCTTTGTTCCAAGGTTAAGAATTGTCTGTCTAAATTATTTATCTGTCCCCTTGTTGTGGTAGCAATGCGTCGGGTCAAAATCGTTTGCTGTTACAGCAAAACTCTGAAATAAACTCAGGAATGTACTATTATTGTGCGCCAAGAACGCGGATGGCGCAAGGATTGTTTATTCAGAAAATCAATACAAAGGCTATACGCTACAGCACTACAGGAAACAAAAAAACACTGGTTTGCACAAAGTATGAATCTCGGGACGCCACGGCTGTCAGTACCAAGTGTGAAGAATACCATTTCTTACCAGAATGCACTTCAATGCTCCTTCCTATATTTTTCTTCGGTTACATCAATACCCAAGTACGTGTCTAGGCCTAGCTACTGACGAGTAGTATAGTGTGATGGTTCATCTTCACTACATCATGCCAGTATCTGAACCATAGAAATTAGCCTCTTTATTTCCACAAACATTTACTGTTAAGTGTAATCATGCCTCGTCTGAAGTTCTTTGTGTACAGTTTGCCGAACAGTACACACGCTATCCGTCAGTCCTGGAAAGAATCGAATAACGTAACTGAAAGCAAAAACTGCTTTTGCATCTCCGGAGACTGATCTGTTGTGAATTGTCATCACCCCGTCTGAAGTGGTTTTGAGCTCTTCAGATGTGAGTGGATTATCATGACGTATCACTTCTGGTGCCTGAAAATTCATTTTATCTCGTTGAGTTCCCAAGCTTCAAGCTTTGTGACAGGTTCTACAACGTACATCGTCTGAGATGCATGTCAACACTTCAAGTTTGTCAAGTGTCCGAATTGGGAGTTTCTGCGAATTTTTTGCCTGACACCTTCACTCTAAAAGACAAGCGTACCGATAGGAAATGACCAGTGGGGAATCGAACAAAGTTGGATAACTGGTCTTTGTCAACGAGTGAACGTCATCACCTGAAAACCAAATCACCTTTTCTAAAACATCGGGCACTATATTATCTCAAGTTAGTAATTGGCACTGCTCCCAAAGAAACAAAGCATTCCGCTGACCATGGTCGATACATATCAATATCATCACGGTCTGACCGACTCATTTGATAAACTCATCTTTTTATTCTTGTTCCAAGCAATCCAAAGAAGTCTTTTAACATTGTGCTAACTCAATTAATAAAGTTGCTTTGGTTACAGACTGACCAACAGCATCCAACATGTAACCCGAAACAAAATCGAGCACAACAAACTACTAAGCAAAACACATGACATTACTACTAGATTCAGAAAACTATTACAACATCCATAGTATAGATGACATCCAAACCCAGAATTTGATTTAATCTTCATATGCCATCGTAAAATCAATTTTATAAAACGTTTCTCATCAATAAACTTGCTTTAGTCAAACACTGACTTTTTGCATTGTTCCACACTGGTATCTGAATCTCTGAGGGCTTTACGATCGACAGTTGGAGGGTACTCGTCAGTGTGATGTTGACTTTTACAGTCTATTCGAACTGATATCATCATCTTTTGCCTTCGGCAATAAAGTTCGGTGTAAGGCTTGGTTGATCCGGGAGCATCCAGAATAGCCTTCACCGGAACGACTCTTCATCTTTTGCCTGTTCGGTTTAATGAAAGGCGGTTTATCTTCTTCGGTAAGATGGTTCTTCTTTCCGACATTCCGCGCACGTTTGCCCAACTAGCTGACAGTTTCCTATATGTCATTTACGCTTTGCGCTGCATCACTAACAGAGAAACATTATGATCTCTTTCACATCCTTGGTCGGTTTTACCGGGCGCGTTCCGTTATCGTCATCGAAAGCTCTTACCTTCTCTCCTACCCTTGATTCGTTGTCACGATTGTAAACACAGTGAGCTGGCGTTTGCTGTCTCACCTTCAGAAGTCTTTCCGTTATTGCCGAGTCCTAAACTCCAGGAACGATACGAGTACAGATGAGGCTGTTGTTCACACATGTGCAAAAATTGTAAATTTTCGTCAGCTCATTTAGTTTTACGGCGCATCGTGGTTGACAGAGTAGTATGAATGAGTGTTCCTGTGTAAAACAGGAAGTTTTGGAAAATTAGTTTTGCTTAGCCAAGGCACTACTCTTCGAATTAATCATGTCACCCAAATCATTCGACTCTTCGCGTACAACGAACGATGAATTCGTTAAAATCTGTCCGCCTTCGTCCTAAAGGTAACTTTGAAACATCGCCAATTGGTATTCTATCAACATTCCTGACAAATTTCTCAGTATGACAAACCCATCAAACTCCTGTTTCCACATCCGCCTTGTTTCGGTTAACCGGCTGCTTTCTGTCACAGTCAAAACCTGCCCGGTAAAACGATTGCAAGGGAACACGTTGAACTGGCTTCAAATCGATTTTTGTGTTTCTACTTTCCTAACACAAAGTTGCGTACTTGATTGAAGCGTCAAACAACTAGAAGGCCGAAAATCTGAGCGATGCAATACACAATCATGTTATGAAAAGCAACAGTAGTTACACTTAATCAAAACTGAGAGAGGTTGTTAGTCACGCGATGCTGACATGCAGATTTATCGTCACCTGTTGCTTAAGTCAAACCACCAAATCATATACAAACAGCATGTAACAACCAAACAACATCGGCCGGTTTCATGTGCATAGGAGACGCCGACGCAATCAGTCTCCTTGCCACTGAGCTAGTTGCTCGACAGGTCGAAACCATTTGGTTGATCCATTCACTTGTCGTTACTATGTGCAGTTTGGATTAAGTTTGCTGGTTTGATGCCGGCAATTTATGAGAATAAATCGAAATGTTAACATTCCGCGACATATGTCTTCTCTTCGTTTCGATTAAATGGGTAACGGGAACTGTGTTTTAGGCAATTACACTGCCGTTTGTCAAAAGACTGCAATCACATTAGATGCGAATTGTATGATCCACAACTTTAATTCATATTTGACTGGTACATCCGACAGCTGTTTGAACTTGTGTTAACCGTTGATTTCTTACAAACTTACCCGGTTTAACATCTGTTAGCACATGTGATTGGCTGTTCTCTATGATCCACTGTTCTACTCGCAACAGTTTACGGTGAGCTTTGGTTGGCTACATGTTCTCCGACGAGGACACTGCTTCAGCCAATTTCACTACATTGTTCAATGGAATGTCCACATACGTTAATGATTTAAAACGACTGTGGTACAAATGATATTGCAACGACGTCTGTATCAGTTCCGAGACTCGTTGGATGTAGGTAATTCAAAGCACTGCGTCTCTTTCCTAATGAACACGTTTTCCGTGTCACGGTGCGAAGTAAACAACTCCTAACAAAATGTCAACTCTCACATTACACACATAGACCGGGTGGCTTTGCCGAATCTGCTGCTGCCTAGATAGTTCCTGCTTCTTCGACAGGACAAACCATAAAAACCGTTTTGTTGTTGCGCTTGGTTTGCAACTGACCAGGGTCATCTTTTAAGACGTATCAATTGTTGCCTGTCATTCCCCAAAGTCCGTACTGTCAGTTTTGTTTTATCAGCTACAACGAACTATGCACACGGATTCTCATATGTGAAACTGAACTCGCTCTATACAAGAAAATCTACACCAGTGAAGGCTAATGGTCTAGATACTACACGATTAACTAAATCGGCGAATGTTAAACAGTTTGCATGAGGTTTCTGATCCATTTGCAAGCAATGATGTATGTTCACTTAAAATGGGAGTTGAATACGTTCGAGCTTTATTCCTATTCGGGCGCAATCAACAGTAGGCCACGCAGGTAATAACAGCGATAGGGGAAACACGTGACGCAGGGAGAGTACATACTATATGTTGAACGCGATATCGTCATCCTTAAGTGCGTGAATGAAGGCGTGGTTGGTCGATGGGGGCGCGGCCAATCAGAACGTAGCTTCGGTCTTAACGCAAACGTCGGGCACACAGGCGGCCATGCCGCGTACACAACAGACCGTATCCGGCGTGGAACTTACGCGCACGTTGCATAGTGCCGAGTTTGGGCGCCACCCTCCGAACCTGTGTGCACTCAGTATACGAGCCTCAACAATGATATAGTTTTGATAAATGGATTGACTTCATTCGTACTAAATTTGGTGCGGATACCCTACAAATGATATAGTTTCCTGACCGTCGGTTACGTTCAGTGATGCTGTTGTCAATTGGCCCTACTGTAGAGATTAGTATCGAGCCTATCTACCTCTTTCGAGCTGTCGTTCTTTGCCACCGGCAGCCTTTATTGGATGGCTTCATACTATTCATCTAGATACTCTCGAACATCCCCAGTTTACAACTAAACTCTCGTATTGATCTGTCACTTACCATTGCCAGCCCAATCAGACATAAGAAGTCCGAGATCGCGTAGTGCTCCATAATCAAAACGAATATTATGTGACTATTCAAAAGATGCATCACTCTGAAAATTATCTATCCGATATGGCTGAACAGTCAAGGGTAAATAGGATGGTTGACCAGTTTAAAGTAGGACAAACTTATGCCGATCAGCATTACCGGTGCAAGCCTCACTGCAACAATACACTTCTGCAATCCTAATTCAAACAGTCATGGCCTACATCCTCAGCAAATTTCGTACGTATCTGCTGCACCAGGCCAGTTCTGCCTGTTTGGATTTGGAAAATATCCCCATCTGCATGAAACGAGTTTCTGTTTAAACTGTAGTCTGGCCCCTGGCTGATTTCTGTAGTGGTAGCAGAAATACGGGTGGGATGACTAG
>JTDE01000793.1:160632-172064 GCA_014338405.1 Paragonimus skrjabini miyazakii
GTCCTCACAGTACACTATGTTTGTACACACCTGTCGTCACTGGTACAGTCACAAAAGCGAGTACATCTATACATTGACCCCTTATATATTAACGCACTTCTACGACTACTATGTTGGTAGCAAGGAATATGGTGGATGCGTTCGTACCGAATATCACAAACCACACTTGAAAAGGTGTAAATTTGAAGGTGATAATAGTTACCTGATCGATTAGTTGCAACCCCGCATTGATATGCGGATTTTTTCCGTTAACTCGAAAATAACTGATGGCCCACCTATCTTGACACCTTTAATCACTGAAAGCGGTTAACCATTTTCTGAAGAGCTGTAAGATTTTCTGACTTTTCACGTTTCAATGTCACCTCACTGTAAGCGTGAAAAAGCCTTTGAAACAGCTGGATGACGTCGGAAGTTTTGACGACACATCCGGGCCGACAATCACCGCTCAGTAGTGAAACCTCACTTAGTCCAGACACAGGTTGAAGGGATAATTTTAGCGTACTGCTGTAAGCTTTACGATCTATTTACCTGTCAACACATTATCTGCATGGGCGACAGCGACAAATGTTAACAATATGATTGAGGGTGACCGGTTTAGTTAAGTTACCTGATAAAAAGCATTACTCTTCTGAGTGACAAGACTGCAATCAAGTGTGTGTGTGTGGGGGGGGGGTTCAACTTAAAATAATCCAAATCACCGAAGTTATAATCAACGCATTGCTGTTGAATTAGGTTGAGGTTTCCACTTAAGGTCTCCGTAATGTCGATACCACTGATTTTCGCCTCACTGGTTTCTGTGCTGTGAGACTGGCATGTTTAGCGAGGTGGTACATTTACCGCAGTATGGTTTAATACACCCAAGCCCTCTGTATGTCGAAACCATCGAAAGTTTCACCTTTCAGAATGTTCTCATATTTCGCTTGAAATAAACCTATTCTATGTATTCATCGCCATTCTGCAGGTTTATTACGTAACAGCTTGAAAAGAAACGCATTGTAATATGTTACCAATATCCCTCTTGACACAAGCACAATTTCACTATACTGCGACCGTTACGATAAGTAGCACAAAGCCGATGGCTGTCGAGCATGTGTGAACTAATCACGACCAATCAAACTGTCAGATGTTGATACCGTGATCGACCCCATCCCAGCATGCCAATCAGTCGCTTTCAACAAGTAAGCCACATGGTGGCGTAGAAGAGCTTTCCTGTTCACGGAAAAGTGATTATCAATCGATGACGAAACGAGCATTCTTGAGAGACATTCGGTAACGAGCTTTGTATACAGATCTATGGCCAAACTGTTTGGTATACCTGCAAAAATCACCCAGAAAGTAATCACAAGTTATGGACAAATTAAACAGTAACTGAACAATGGAACCACGTTCACTACTGCACAATCTACCTCACAGTAGGCATGAGCAAATTGTCTTGTGGATAATGTTTACATTACCCTACTGTTTCGGGAAGAGAAGTATCTCACCTGACAACTCAAACCACTGAACTCACGAATAGAACTCCGCTTCAGAGATCATTAAGTTGTTGGGCGATATTTTGATTAATTGAGACGATCGGGTGATCTCAACCTTATTCACAATTCAATGTAGCCGAGAGTTACCAAACGGTAATTCAGTCGGGCCTAATGTGGGGTTAGTAGGTAAGTGCTGTGTAAGGGTGATATAGTGATTTTAACAGTTTTATAACAACGCTTAAAAATACAGTTACACTTGAGTCATCTTGGTTTCAGTAGCATGAAGTCGACAACTGGCAGTTATATTTTTTGGCCGGAATTTGACAGTTACAAATTGAAAAGGTGGTTCAAAATTGTACAAACCGTACATTACTGACAGAAAAACTTTTGTTTTGAGCCAAGAACGCGGATGGTACACAGGTTATTTATTCAGGAAAGCAACAGGTGGGTTATGCGTTTCAACAAAACAACAAACAAAAACAGTCATCTGTATACGGTAGTGGGCCCAGACGGTCACGGTTGCCACAGACGCTAATACTCAGTTTCTTTACGTTCCATTACGTACCAAAAACCATTTCATACGCTGTCGCATTCCGATATTTCTTCTTGTATTTTTCCTGCGGCTACTTTAATGTCAAATTCTATGCTCTGTCGCCTACAAATGAACAGCAGTGGTGTGAGTAATACAGCACGATCGCTCCTCCTCATTACACTTGTCAACTCCGTACTATGCTCATTGTCTGAGGCTGACAAAGAATGGTCCCGGGTTCACCAGCATTCTGAACATCCGTCAAGCAGATTGTTGTATTTATTAGCAGTCTATGCACACTCGAAGTTACCAGTAGTTTTCCCCATGTGAATATCCACAACATCGGCAGCTCTTCTTCACCACGGGTGATTATTCTCTCGATTGCATGTTAAGGAGACTCCGGTGGCCGACAGTGAACCACAGTTCAGGTGGGTAGAAATTTGAGAATTCTGTACGAACAGTGGCATTCATCGCTTACTCGCTTCTGTTCATTACCCGCAGTTTAATAGAAAAATGGGGAAATTCGCAGACACGTTTGAGAGGGTCCCAAAAAAGCTGAAAGGTCGAAAAAACAATGGAGGAATTGAATGAGGATTTACTGAAGGCCTATTGTTAACAACTAACCCAGCTACACCGGAAAAGTAGTCTCTGACTGAAGCGTACCTCGGACGATGGTTAATAATTGCATCTGATGCAATACGACCGCAGATGTTCACAGAGAGTAGCAGTAAGCCGATAGAATTGCAGTTTAGTAACAATAATGGTGCACGCCCTGGATATTTATGTCCTAAAGATACCGACTGCATAAGAAACCTGCGTCGCACCGGAGAAGTTTAGTTAGCGACTATCATTGTGTAGTCAGGATGAGCGATGAGCAGTTCAGTAGTAAGATCAGAACATATATTTTGCTATCGTACAAGCCGCAGGAAAAATGCAGGAAGAAACATCGGAGTGTAGCATCGCCCAAGATGGTCCTTGCTACGCGAAAGAAGTGAGCATTGGTGTCTGTGACAACGGAGACGGTCTGGGACCAAGTACCGGGTGCAAATGAGTGGTTTTATTTGTGGCTGTGCTTAAACACTTAACCCATGTGTTGCTTCGTTGAATAAACAACCATTGTGCCGTCCGCGTTCTTGGCTCGCAACAATTGGTTCCGCGACCCGGGATTGGAGGATGAAGATCTCGTGTACGCAGCTGTTCGACGATGGGGACGCCCGGAGGATTCTGGAGAACTTCGAGGACGTGGCGGAGACGTTCGAAGTCAACATCGACCAGGCAAGCTGGCGACCCAGCGGATGCTGCTCAAAAGCAGGGCAAAGGCGGAGCTGGATGCGGCGCGAAGATGCCCCGAGAAGCTGGAGCGGGCCACCACGAAGGAGGCGCTGATCGCTGGGTTCGGCAGCCCCGCTGACTGCCAGAAGGCAACGCAGCAGTTCAAGGGCGCCCGGCTTGGACCAGGAGACGACACTCTTGTGTATGCCATGTCACTGCGGGCAGCGTTGTCAAGAGCCTTGCCACATTTGGATCAAGATTCGGAACAACGTATGTTGGCAGATCAGTTCTTGGAGGGAATGCTACTAACAGCGCGGGATCAGCTCGGGATGACTCTCATCGCACACCCAATGACGTTGGAACAGCTGGCTGATGCAGCTCGACAATCACTGGCAGAAAACTCCCCGACAGTCAGCGAGTCGAAGACGAGTGAACCAAGTGAAATGAATGACCTACAAACCGCAGTGGAGAAGTTGACTCAAGAAGTGGTGGCTTTGAACATGAGGAGGGAGCAGAACTGAGGCAACGCCTGTTACAGATGCGGGAAACGTGGACACTGGTGAAGATTTTGTCCGCGCGGCGGGGAAAGGTTTCATGTAAATAAACGTTCTGTTGATCTTTTTGTCTGGGAAGGGTGATCTGATAATAGAGGGGGTTAATAAGACGGTGGTTCGAGCTAGAATAGAAATCAGTGGTAGCTCGGATTACTGTTTGATTGACACTGGTGCTGCGATTTCATTGAGTGAGCCAAGACCGAAAGAAACTGTTCAGCCGTGTGCGATGGTCGTTCGAACAATTGGTGGGTTTACACTCAGAGTTACGGGCGTGGCGGAGTATGATGTCGGAATCGATGGTCACTTAGTCAAGCAACCTTTCGTCATTTCCCCCGACACACGCCAGACTATATTGGAAGAGGAATTTCTTGTACCGAAATAAAGAGTGGTTCTGTCATCGAGTAAACGCAAACCCCAGCTTGGACAAATTGAATCGAACGCATCCAGAGAAATACGAGCCAGTGACAATCAGTTGCTGAATAAAGTGATATGCAAATTCCGAAAGCTGTTCACCACGGACCAAGAACCATACGGTTACTGTGACTGGATTGAACATGAAATCTTTAACAAGCCAGACCAATTTCGACCATTCGGACCCAGAAGGACTCCGGTTCACCTGCAGCCGGAAATTGAGCGACAAGTGAAGGAAATGCTGAGGGAGGAAATCACTGAGGAGGCTGTTGGCCCGTTCGAATCTCCTGTTTTGTTAGTGAGGAAGCCCAATTGGAAATTTCGATTTTGTATCGACTTCAGACGACTCAATGAGATTACAGTCAACAGAGTCGTAGTAGTCCCAGCCGTGGCAGCAATTTTCGACAACCTACAGAACGCCAAGATATTCGCAGTGCTAGACCTGCGGTCTGGATATTGGCAGGTTCCAATCAAGCAATCAGATCCAGACAAAACGGCGTTCACAGTGGGAGAAAAGCAATATCGCTTCAAACGTATGCCGTTCGGACTGTCAGGCGCTCCGTTCACTTTCAGACGACTGTTGTTGAAGGTGCTGGAGGGACTGAACAATTCTGTTGTCTACGGGACGGTATCGTCATCTACAGCGGGAATGAGACGGAGCATAGCGGACACGGTTCAGCTGTGTTGCGGAAGATTGAGCAAGCCGGCCTACGAATCAACAGCTCAAAGTCACAACGAGCGAAACGAACGGTAATACTACTCGGTCAAAAAGTCGGTCAGAACGGGGTCCAACCAATTCCTGAGAAACGGCTTACAGTCGGGACCATTCCAGTACCAACACCCAAGAGGATGTTGCGGCAGTTTCTTGGTCGGGTCTGGTTCTATAGCCGTTTCATCGAGAACTTCAATGAGCTGGCCAGCCCGTTGTACGGAATTCTGAAGAAGGATTGCAAATTTCACTGGACGGATGAGGCCAATCAATCGTTCGTCGAGATCTAACAATTGATGGAGGAGGGACAGCTGGCCATGAAGTTGCCAGTGACTGGACAGAGCTTCGTTGTCGCGACGGACGCAAGCGATGTGGGAATCGGAGCTGTATTGCAGCAGGAAGGCGGTGTTGTGGAGTATGCTAGTCGGGTACTAACCCCTGCTGAACGAAACTACTCAACGACATAGAAGGAGTGTTTGGCAATCGTATGGGCATTAGAAAAATGGAGACCGTAATTGCTCGGCTGACGTTTCCATGTGGAAACTGACCACAAGCCGTTAGAGTGGATTAAATCGGCAAAGGATCCCCGAGGGAAACTGGCTTGTTGGGCATGGCGATTCCAGGAGTACGACTTCACAATTCGCATTGTAGCTGGAGGAGAGAACTATGTTCCCGATCTGCTTTCCCGAACGCAGCATATGGATGAAGTTCACAAGGACGCAATCGGAGTCAACAGTATTGAACTGAAGAATGACCCCGGGTAGATACAGGCAGCGCAGAGGGCGGACTCGACAATCCGAATGGTGATTGATCAACTTCTGTCGGAAGAAAAACAACCAGAGAACGAGGAAATTCCGACGGTGACATCCTTCAGAACGCACTGGTCGGAATTGCGGATGAACAGCGCAGGAATTTTAATGCGCCAGCTGCGGGATGGAATAAGCGTGTCTGTTATACCGACGGGGTTGAGAGAGACTATTGTGAAGGAGTGTCATCAGTTGGCTCATACGGGATGTCATCGAACTTATGAAATGCTGAGGCAAAGGGCATACTGGCTGGGAATGAAGAAGAACGTGAACAATTATGTGCTGGCGTGCCAGCAGTGTCAGTATCCCACACAACTAATTCCGGTCAGTGAGATTGAGAAATTATGGTCGTTGGACGTGATGAGTGTCTTCCCATTGACCTCTTCCAGAAATCAATACATCATAGTAATGACGAAACATTTCACAGAATGTATCGAAGCAGCCGCTATACCAGATCAGCGTGCAAGCACTGGGTGCAGAGCGGTAATGGAACACATCGTTGCAGATCATGGAATACCGCGAAGTATATTGACTGATCAATGTTCTTGCTTCGAAAGTGAAGGGTTTCGGAATTGCTTGGAGCGTCTGGGAAGCAAGAAAATTTGCACGACGTCATATTATCCCCAATCGAATGGACTGACGGAGCGAAACAATGGCACAATCGAGGAATGGTTGGCGGCGAAAGGAGGGAGCTGGGAGATAACAATACCACTGATTATGTTGGCCCACCACTGTTCGCCTCCGGTAACAACGAAGAAATCATCGTTCGAGCTCATGTACGGGCTCGTGCCACGCCTGCCAGTTGATCAAGAGATTGGTTTGTAGGGAGACCGGCGCATGAACATGCGTGAATTAGCAGAAGCTCGGAGAGTGGTCAACCAAAACTTGGCGAACGCACAAGAAGTTTCTAAGGAGCAGTCAACCGCAAAGTTGTCGGGTCGAAATGCTGTATTTGAAATTGGCTCGAAGGTTAACTACAGAGACAGGCGGAGTCCGGGTGCAACAGGACCCGGATCTAGGAAGTTCCTGACGAAGTGAAGAGGACCCTATGTGGTAGTGGACCGTCGTAACCCGGTGTATCCGATTAAGAATAAGAAGAAAGAGCATCGAGTGCACGGAAGCCAGCTTAGAAAGTGGTATGACACCCCGAGCAGAAAAGAATGCACACCAGGAGCATCGACGTCCCCTAGGAAAATACGCAGATCGTCGAGAGAACGAAGAGAACCTGAAAGGCTTTTGTTGCAGCTGGAATAATCTTTGCTGGGTGAGGAGTGTAGTGAGGATGAGCGATCGTAATACACTACTCACACCACTGCAGTTCAGTAGTAGGACCAGAGCATGTATTTCGACATCGAATAAGCCGCAGGAAACATGCAGGAAGAAACATCGGAGTGCAGCATCCCCCAAAATGATCCTTGCTACGTAAAGAAACTGAGCATTGGCGTCTGAGACAACGGCGACGGTCTGAGATCAAGTACCGTGTGCGAATGAGAGGCTTTGTTTGTGGTTCAGTTTAAACGCTTAACTCATGTGTTGCTTTCTCAGGTGAGCAACCCTTGTGCCATCCGCGTTCCTGGCACACAACAACTGTCAACCGTTTGGTCGAGTTGGAAACCTCGTTTGGACACGCTATCAATCACTGAAGATCACGGGCTGATGTGTTCCAGTACTACAACAATTTAACAGTCAACCATCGATTGACACATTGTTTGATACAATCTCCATAACGTCCACACACTCAACAGCCCAGGCCACCTCAGACATTTGTGAACTTTGTAGATCAAATCGCGTTGGCCAATCAATTAATCGTTCAGTTGTGGACTCCATAAATTATTTTAACAAGATTTGATTTATCCGGTTTTGTTAAAAGGAATATGTTACGACCGAGTTCCCATTGTTTTTGTTGTTGTCGTCGGTCGGCTTACTAGCTGCTACCAGCCTGGCCACATTGGATCAATGAGTTTCTAGTTTTTGATTGGTCGATTATCAGACTGGTCCCATTTCTTAACTTGATATTCGCTTTGGTCCCGTACCGAATGATACAAAGAAGTGTACGTATTTCGGATACTGTGTTCTGATATCACAAGGTCCATGAGGTTAAAACATAAAACCTACAAAGGAAGTGTTCAGTAGACGCAATTCGTCTGTCTTTTAGAGATACGATTTAATTCAACTGGTTGTTGGCTACTGTCTGACTTTAGTAAAAACACGCTGGATATTCATCTCGCTTATGTCCCAGTCGTCTGTTTTTCAGTGACCGTCCGAGGAGTGTTTCGGACATTGATAAAACAGAGACCTTGCCATATTTCTTTTGAACAGAGAATAACGGTTAATGAATCCATCTGGTCAGAAGTTTAAGTTCTACCTTTCGGTCATGCGTAAAAAATTCCGCCCCCAAAAGTTAATGTTCATCGTGAAACAACATGTGTTGTAAATCTGCTTTCAGCAAAATCCTATCGAGTTATTACAGTTAACCCACTCAAATAATACGTACTCAATAAAAATCTCAGCGTTGGCCAAAATTCACATTATCATCTCAGTCTCTAAACGGCTGCAAAATATAGAATAACGTCAGCTAACTCCATGACGTCACACAGTGCTAATGGCAGACAACATGAAAGAAACGATAATAGGTGTCGATCTGCTATATCGATCGAAGTCAAACACGGAGAAGAGTGAACTATATGTGAGTGGGAAGGTGAAACGCAGGGTTGGTAGATGTTCAGCCAAATCCCCCATGAGAATGGTTTGTTTCGTAGCCACTAAGCGATGTATTGATGATATCCCTCATCTGTTCACTAATGCGGAGGACCTGTAAGCTTTGTTCATCAGATGACACACCAAAATTCTCTTGTGCTTCAGCTGGAAGAAACCATGAAAATCTGTGTACTGACCAGTTTGTGTCTTTTTCCCATGAATTGATCGTCGAGTTGTCCTATCCGATCAACGAAGCAACGCTACGTCTAGTAGTGAAAGTTTGCCGTGATGTTTTACTTAGGGTGCAGTTGTTATCAACGGCCGGGAATACTGACATCAAACTCTGCAACCTCTGTTTGTGCGCCCAGAAAGAGTTCGTAAAAAACCCTCCACACTCCTTGGCCAACAACCATTTGAATTCCGAGCAAGTGTGAGCTGCCCTGTACATTCAGACACAGTTGTTCGTGACCTTGCCCTGAACTTAGTGACTTTTCCTAACCCACCGATCGATTATCCATCCCACCCACTCCCTAACTGTTCGACACAGAAAAACCGTTCCATGTTATTATAACTTTGGTACTGAGGGTTCAATACGAAACGCTTGTATCTACCAGTTTCCATGTTCTAACGGTTTTGTTCAAACTTTTAAAGGGAACGATCTGCTTTAAACTGCTTATTTGATCGCTCTCTGATTGAGCATTGACAACTAACTTGTCGTACATTTTATTGGTTACAATTCCAGGTCGTTTTGGCGGCATGTACGTGTCATTGAATCAATAAGACGTGGTAGGTTAACACGTGTTCTGTGTCTCTACTCGGGCTACGAATCCTGTGCGTTTACTACTGTGGTGTCGTGTTATCGATCAGCAAGTCGTATTATTTGGCGACGCGGGAAAAATATCTAACAAAATACATTACCCTGCACGGCTTTGCAGTGCTGCATCCGAAAAGCTGTCACTATCTTCTTGGAAGCAGACATCTCTGGATTAGTTGGAATTATTACCTGTGTTGCAACAAAATATTGTACTTGCATAGATCCACAAAATTAAATTACTGCGGTAATTTTTGGACGATGAAGGCCAACAACAATTTGGTGAACTACACACGCTTTGAACATACTGATTGAGTTGTGGGGAACATGTCAACATACTTACACATCGAGATACTGCTTCACGAAATGACATCAGGTTCTATGTCAGAGTGTGAATTATTTCATTGCACGCAGTCAACGAGCTATGCCTGACTGCCGTTACTGCGAGATTTTTGCTACCCAGTTCGAGGAATAAATGATATTACGGTGCTTGATTTCGGGTATCCAAAGAAAACAAGCACATGAAAAACTGCTGTCAGAAGATGAATCTACTTTAACTTGAGAGAAAGCTTGCACATTTGCTCTCCACTGCATAAATAACAGGTACAACACACATAAATGACGCCTGTTCAAGATCAGAAACCAAGCGAAAGTGAGAGACTGTGATCGACCAGAAACATGCGGCCCGGGCGCTGACAACTATGAAAGACGACGGAACAGATAAATTACTTCCAAAAACATCAGGAATTCGAATTTCCAAATCAACCAAAGTCTTTGTGGAACGACGGATCAATGTTGTACATCTGGCACCCTGGCGCAGTCATAGCAAATGCCTTAGAGAAAGGACTAGAATGAAAGGTGGCCTGATCTGGCAGACTATTATCCCAACACTCAGTGAAATATCTCAATACAACTGTACTAGGTGATCAAAACCCAATGCGGATGGGCAGCGACAACAAGAGAGACTCAACGAGATACCACTTGAAGAAATCGGTTCAATATACCAGAAATAACAGGCGAAAATTCTCGGCATATAACGTCGACCAAACGAACAGAATCAGACAGAAGTGTACATAGCGTTTAACTGACAGTCTCGCTGCATTGTGAACGAAACTCCGGTTCATAAACGTGAGCTCATGCGTGGCGTGAGAATCTTCGAATTAGACAGTAAAGATCATACTTTATAGAAAGACTTCCCGCCACAGTAAATTCACGAAGGCTGTAAATTACGCGTTGAGTTTGCCGTGAGATACGAACACCTGGCTGTCGTATTCGTGCGGGTTAGACTATATAACATTTCAATTCACAATCTTGTCCGTGTTACCGGAGAACGGCAATGTTACTGAAACACGTAGACAGCCAGTTTCCTCAGTCGTTAGATGCGTCCTGACTACTGATCACGTTATCGATCAATCTTGCGCACTCAGAATCCTGTTACGTCATTCCAATCCAAGGTCCTTACGGTTTGCTGAAACAGTCACAGTCAACCGACTCACTGTATTTAGAAACAACTGTTCGTGAATTTGACCATTCCCTGGACTTAATGACCTATCCTAATCGGCTAATTGATTATCCACCCCTCTAGTTGTTTGCTATAAAAAATAACTCACCCATGTTATTGTAAATTTGGTACTGACGAGCCAATACGAAATGCTTACATCTACCAGTTTTCGTGTACTAACTGCTTTGTTCAAACTGCTCAAGGGAACCAATTGTTTCAAATCTCTTCAATTCTATCCACACCACCCGTTCTACTTGTCACTTTCAATATCAAATCGGTTTGGTATCATCATTTCGCTGTGACTTTTCAGTTTTAAAACTTTCCCAATCATCTATCTTCATTTACTTGACATCTTGTCACCGACGTGATCAATGAGAACAGTCACCATGTCATAACGCCAACTTCACTTCGGGACATTGGTTATAACTCAGATATAAGGTTATCTCACTCAAATGCACTGCTGTCGGAAAGCTCACAACACTATGCACCAAAATTAAGCAGGACATGCCGGAACGTGCATCTTCGTGGACATAGAAAATAGCTACCTGTCAAAATTAAACACTTGAAACACACTTAAACACAATGATCAATAAGATCGTAATGCCAACGAGTATCGGTACCCTTAGATTATACCGTTTACATAAGACTTACGAATTTGAATTACCGATGT
>JTDE01000793.1:213517-226716 GCA_014338405.1 Paragonimus skrjabini miyazakii
CGCTGAACTCGCAGACGCCCGTCCGAATCGTATTCCTCCAGGCAGTCCGGTTCAACGCTAAGCCTTCCCAACATCTGCACAGCATCCTGGTAGATATAGTGGCGAAGGTGCAATCGTGCAGAATGCGGTATAAAGCAGGGTTGTGCCTTGGTCACCTGCCAAGTTCATAGCTGACCATAATGCTAACAAAACTCGGAAGACGATGCTCAAGCTGAACACTGCCCGGAAGGTCACCCGCAGGATATTCGACAGTTCCGTCAGCTGCGTAATCAGACTACCTGGATGCTGTTGCTTGCCGATGACAATGCGCTATATCCACATAGTGAAACGGAACTTCAACGACTGGTAATGGCTCTCGCGGTCGCCGCGCCCAGATCCAGTTTGGATATCAACACAGACAAAACAATTTCTTTCATTCGACATTCTCTGCCTAACCAACGTTGATCGGCTGAACCTCTTACATACTTCTGGATCTTATTCCTTCGGGTTTACACCGTGGTGTGAGTGGAACCGCAAGCCACTTGTGGTGACGCTGGCGTCCTTTGATAGGCTAATCTAAGAACGAATGCCGTCAGCCACGTGCATACGATTGTAACCCAGGATACCACGGTAGTATTTATTTCCCATAACCCATGTGGCATGCGATACCGAATAAGTCAGGTGAACAGAAAGTGGCGAACCATATTAGCAAACCACTGTAACGAATGAACGGTAACCACTGAGTCTAGTCAATCCGTCAAGAAACTGCTGACATGTTTACGAAAGTAAACGATGCTCTTTAACGATCCGTCATGGGAAAATACATAGACTCAGCTTCCATTTGTCGATCGGCTGGGTCAATTCGAAGATCAGCTTGCTGGGGGAAAAAGTTGGACTGGTTGATACATAAGGTTCCGTGATTATCATCTCCTAAGGTAAAACAGGATTCTGCTCTATTGCACATTGAAAAGATAACATATACGCACTTTGGATATCCTACACGACGGATAACAACGTTATTAAAACAGTTAAAGTGGGCATCCCAAAGGATTTATTGATGAAAAAGTGTTAGTAAAAACGAAGCATGAAATAGTCCGGATAGCTAAGTAATTTTTTTCTGTTTCTCACATTAATGAGAGATTGTTAGTCGCAGATCTTCAAAATCAATTATGGTTTCCAATCCAAGGGGAGAGCTTATCTCATCATTTCACATCTGACTGGTGTCGGTGTCACGCTGGGAAATTAGCTCATCTTCATATTTTGTCTTCATGTCCACTCAATGATCTGTCATTGCTACGCCGGCTAACTCGGGAAAACCAAAAAGCAGCCACCGGAGAAAAACGACGATTAGTCGCAGCAGTGGTTCTCCAGCGGTTCAGTATGGCTCATTTCAAGCGCAGCCAGTTTACACGTGATTTTACACTGGTCGTTAAATAAAGTTGGGAGGGACCTTTCAAAAAAATTACAGCATCCGTCTAACCCCATCCAGGTAGGGTGGAAAGTAATTTTTGCCGGCGGTAAAGACGACCGTTAGCAAACTGTACGATGCATGTGTGCAGATGACGTTCACGCATGCAAGCACGCACCGTAACCCATTCTATGGCCTGTGAGTAATCACACACAATGTGATTTACTGTAAGTAGTGTAGGTTTCAAATAGCTGTGAATGTCTGATGAGGTGTCGACAATGGACGTTTGCACAACTGACTTGACACAATTCATACACAAAAAGAGGATGAGGGATTCGTGCGAAAATCACAAAAGAACTAGGCTGACCTATCATTAATAGAGTTCTGGTGTCTGTTACGCTTTGCAGATTACCTGAGGCATACGAAGCAAGCCAGGGAACAGTAGGATTTGGCGTACACCAGAACAAGAATATTCGTTATTCTGGCTACAAAAACGCACGTTCGGTTCAAACGGCCAGTGCGTACTCTTAGTGGCCGGAGTCCCAGAATGCAACTAACATGTATGTGAACAAACTATCGGCATCCTAGTCGCACAACACAAATCAGATGAATCTACTAGAAAAAGTCCAAGTTTAGTAGAAAAAGAAGTGAACGCCAAGGCCGCTTGTCAAAGGTTTCTTTGGGGAGAACAAAAGACTAATCATGTCGCCCACAAAACATCCGCCCAAACCTGTTGCTCGTCAGAAAGCTGACTCACTATGGCCTCGTCGACGATAAAATGTTTGGCAATTTTGGAGCAGATAAGTTGATGTTAAACAGTATTTCCTGGTCCGCCAGGCATTTCAAGACCCGCTTTTTAGTTTTACCATGTGTTTAAAACAAAGCCGTGCACTTTGTTAACGATGCATCTGTAACTTATAACCCTCAACCTTTATCCCACCGCAGATGCTTCCCGTTTTACCGTCACTACTACTGGGAAGCGCAGTTCTGAACCTTTTAGATGCATTTTACTCCCTATTTCGTTCAACTGTTTAACGTTATTCACATCGAGTGGCATGCCACGTTGTGCATAAATTATCTGTTCCGCATTCCTCCTAAGACAGCAAGTCGATAGAGCTCTATCACTCCTATTGCCGTCAAGTTTTTAATAAGCTTAAAGCAACATTTTACCATCCGTCAACAACCACTTTCATTTTTATGTTATATGTGTACTGATAATCGTCGGATTGTGGGTATACTTGTAAAATAGATTAACAAGAGCAATAACAACAGCGTTTCTGCACGACAGCAATGATTGCGTAAATCTACACATACAACATTACACCTAGCTGCGTGTAACAGACCACAGTGCCGTACCAAATATTGTGGAGATGCATCGAATAGAACATTAACAGAAACCCAAGGATGGGATGCGAATAAGGAATAAACGAATGGATGGAAAAGATGAGACCGGAGACACAAGTCGGTACAGCGAATTGTTATAGATTGTTCATCAGACTATCACCTGTAGTCTAACTCAGATCTAACGTAAAATGAAGTCAGGAGGCTTGCTGGTAGACTTGTGAACTTACAGCCATTGAAGTCTGCGTTCGATTGATCGAATCGGGTAAGCAACAAAGAGATTAGGAAGCAAATACTTGGCGATGGATCACAAACTAGTTCCCTGGTTGAAACTTTAAACACGCACAGACTGAGATGATTAGGTCATGTACTAAAGATACCAATTAGTTGTCTATAACACCGAGCAATCTATACCTATGCCTACTGGCTTCAAGTGCGAGGTAGACAGGTGATGAATTGGTGCAATGGGGCGAAGTCAAACAACAAAGGATTAGCCACTGTATGTAATGACGCGGAGCAGTAAGTCGTAAGGGAGCTGTCGAGCTGATAACGTTATATTTTCACCTCTGGTTTGGAGATTTGTTTGCAAAGTGCAGACACCTTGCGCATAGACCTCTGTGACCACCAATTATTTTATTTTTTGTCCAGCGCTTGTTCTATGATTATATACCAGTTAAACAGAAGAATAAACCACGCATGCACTGATATCTGATGATGATCACACGCTGCCGGAGTACAGGAAATGAAACAGCGGCTCCTATAATCAGGAACAGTGCGACCACGGATAGCGCAGATAATCGTTATAAACAGACACCGGTGTGAAGCGCGAGGGCCGTGCATACGAAAAAATAAATGCAGCAATGTTGTCCTGTAGCTGCTTGGAGTAAAGGATGCAAACCATTTTCACATATTTGACCATCGGTCTGCGTCCAGTGGCACATATCGATGGGATTGGGCAAGTAACAGCTAAAGACGAGGAAGCGTATATTTGACAACGAAAGTCAACTGAGTTCAGTGAGTCTTTAGGGATACACAGGCTAAGGCAGTTGGATTATGTAATGAGGATGTCAAAGAAACAGCTCGCTATATCGAGTAGGTCGACCGGCGAAAACTTCTCGGTGGAAAGACGACTGACAAGGAAAAATGAAAAACATTACAAGTTAGCCACGCTAGACCGGACACTCTCCAAACTGGGGTCTGGTAACTCACCAAGTCGTGGCTAAAGCTATTAGGGGGGCTGGCGACTAACTGAATTCAGCAGCAAATACGTTGACGTACGCATGGGTTGTCTAAGAAATGTGATTAGTAGACGGAGCAATAAAAATCGCAAGGAAGGTGCAGATGATGTCTTCTCATTCACAACTCGGTTGTATGTCTGCAACGTATAGAGGCCTTGATGCTAAGTGTCTAAGTTTGGACACGGAGCTATTTTGTCCCATTTACGGTTGCATGGCAGCTAAACACTAGAGCAAATTACTGACGTATTGTTGCCTTTGACGGTGATGCTGATGTCTCACTCCGCTTCTCTTTTATATTTAAACTGCGATTTGCGTTTTCTTCCTGTGACTGCAACGTAAGTAAACATCACTGTCAAACACTGATGTACAGTTGCCCACATACATGGTGTGTTAAAATCCGTGCACGACCGCATCATAAAGTCTATCAGGTTGCAGGTTAACAGAAATCCTTCGTGCAACGTGCAGTAACATACGCTTCACGAACAGCATTTTTATGAAACTTCTTCATGAAGAAGGCAGCTACAGAGGACGTTACGAGCAACCGATTTGAAAGCAGTCAATAGGTCTAAAAAGACCACGACCGTCGGCTATCTTTGACAAGAACGATGCTCGAAGATCCATCGCAAGGTAAAAATGTGATAAACACACCCCCATCCGGACCGGAATTTTGCCGGTTCTTCACGTACCTGACTTTCTCTCAACTTAATGAGCCGACGTAATACAAAGCTAGTGAGAAACCCGGATGCAACAGACAGTAAAATGTTGCGTCAGGTGCTATTTTTAAAAACGGGGATTACTGTTGGTAAGCGCCAATTAGGAGATACCTTTTCGGTTCCCCCCAAAACTATCTGAAGGAGTTTTGTCAATTTTGATACCAACCTCTCTCCACCATCTTTGAAAAGAGGGAGGAAAACTAGTCTGGGAGCCGTGTTATATTTCGGCAACTTAAGCATCAGGGTCACTTCTGCTTCCGACGCACAGTCATCTGGAAAGCAATAACTGACCACTCGGGTCCCGTCGTCCACGTGATCCACTTGAGGACATCTGAACTATTCCTCAAAATGCTCAATCCACCTGTCAAGTTGGCGCGACTGACTGGTGATAAGTGAACCATCTATTTCACATATGTTTCACTTATACTGATTCGATGGCCAGTACAACCATAGATTATAGAAAAAAACCTTTTCGTTAATCCTAGATAAAAGGCTCGACCCATCTCTTTCGATTATTCGATCAAGTGGTGCTCACGATCTTTGTGCAAGCGTCCGTTTGAGTTTTCGATGGTCTTCCTCATATTCAGAATCAAGTGGAATCGATCGAAGCTTGTTCATAAGGTTTGCCGACGTAGCAAAAACCCAGTGCTGTCGCAACCGCATAGCTTCTTCGAAACATACCGCCACACAGCAAGTTTTCACAACGGCCGTGAATTGTTCTGTATTCGTTAAGTTTTCTCGTCTGACTCGAACTGGACAGTTTGTTCACCAATGCTTCTGACACGCGTTCCTTACACTCTCTTCGTTCGAATCCTAGTTAAGTATATTGCATTTACGAGTTCGACCTCTGGGAAAATAAAACAAAGCGAACAAGCACAACAGCATGATCCAAGTCCAAATGGTTATTCCGAAATGCACGACAGTGACGTCACTTGTGGCTGACTGCTATATGATCCACCTCTGTCCACGGCTGAGAAGCACGGGGGGGTATCCATGTGACACAGTACCTCTTCTTGTGTTGAAACACGATACCTGAAGCACGGGATCGTACAATGCGTAGTCTTTCGCCATTAACAATGCGTTGTGACCGGACACCGAGTCGCATCTACTCTGGAGAAAAACGACCAGGCTGGGTTTTAAAATCGCCTGCTAAAATGACGATGTGAATGTTTAGTCTGCTTCAGAAGGTTAACAATAGCGTCGTACGGTGCATCTTTGGTAGCATCCGAACAGCTGACTGTTGGGCACATGCCGATATAATGAATATACAGTGCTTTTCCGATTTGCGTAGATAGACTTCATTTAGTGTATTGGGGTTGGCAACACAAGCGATTGTTCAGAGACCTAATCGAGCAAACAGCTCTGCTCTGGAACTCAGTGCGATTACCACTCCAGCTTGACCACGAGATTTAGCTTCGGCATCACCAAACCCTGAGGAAGAAGCGCTTGGATCAACAGCCAACTAGAAATTTACCACCATCATCATAGACAGCAATACATCAGTGGTTCACACTGAAGCTTAACTGCCACACAACCATGAAGAAAACCCCTGTTTAGGAAGAGAGAAGAGAAAGGGAGAGGAAACCTAGTCACTAAAAACAGCTACGTCTACATTCAAACATACATCACGGCGCCTACACCTTACAAACAAACAACCGAGCTGTAAGTGAAAGTAAGGCGTTATCAGCAAGACAGCTTTCTCACGGCTTTCACTGCCCCGCGTCATTAAGTGCACTCACTTCACAGACAACTCGGCCAAACAACGACAACATTCACGCCACTGAGCTCGGTTAGCCGCCATCTCACCTAAAGTTTCAAGTCATCGACTCTGTGGGTCGCCAGGGCTCAAGTAAATACCGGTACTATAATCGTAGACTCGCGTCTCCGACAAACAACACATCTAGTTCCAGATTTGAGAGAGTACTCGTCAGAACAGCTTGCTGACCGACTTGTCGGATATGTTGTGTGGTTTTAGAAAACAATTATCACCAGAAGGTGAAGAGAAGGCAGAAAACGTGAGGGTTAAAACAGAAAAGAATGTTGTAAGTGATGAACAGCGTCACTGAGAATTCCCATTCTGAGTTTCTCGTGTCCTGCGAGACAACAGGATGCACGGTTTTCCTAGAAGACGCTACCCGGGGCAAATGACTCAACCGCCTGACTCATTTGGTAGTGAGGAACTTGTCAAGATCGAGGGCGCAGTGAATAACACAAGAGTATCCGATTCTGATTGCTGCCGCGCAAAGTGGAAGTAATCGAAGCTATATCAGGCTGTTGAGTGATATCCCATGTGTTTAGACCGTACTGGGTAATACGCCGACGGTCATGGTCAACCATTGTGAATCAGAGTGCTCTTCGTTTGAAGGTATCTATTTTAAGTTTGTTCTTCCTGATACGGAAGACAGCAGTGCTGCAACTATAAACATAGTCCTGCTCTATGTTCGTAGGACCGTGCCCCACTACTTAGGCACTTCTACGCGACAACCCAATGAATTGTCTCTGGATCGATGCAGTGCACCAGCCTGATCACTACGTCACGGTAGCCGAATAGTTCGTATACATATATACCACCTGCCAATCTGCGTTCCATGTGTGACAAGATGAAGAAATAAAGCCAGACGACTGGAATTACTTCAGATCAGTTTGGCGAAGTTTGAATACTATGAGTTCGAATTTCTCTCCGCGTTTTTTTTATTGCTATTTGACTGTGTCCGTAACCGAATTAACTTATTCTTATTCGCTTAGTCGCCCCAGAGATAGTAAAAAGATCCAGCTGTGGATCTTGTTTAAAAAGTGTCCGCGCGAGGGACCACGCCATGCAGTGTTTGCTCTGCGACACATGGTTTCACGCCACGTGTCTAAGCATGTCGAACGAGGTTTACAAAAAGTTGACAATACAGCTAGACTGTATCCACCTTGTTTGCCTCTGTTGTAAAACCTCAAGGCAGGCCCCTAGTACTGAAACTAGCACCTTACCAGTGGATGTGACATCCCTTAAGCCACGGGCTGCAGCCAGTAAGGTATGTAGTGCGACTGTTACAGGCACAGCATCTTTTGTGTCAGTTGCCTCAGCAGCGCCGTCAAAGAAGGTTACCCCGGTTGTTTCAAAAACGCATGCCCATTTCTACTGACAACCCGTCAACAGCGTGTAAGCAAAAGCGACCGAATTCCGAGGTTCTTTGCTCGGTACTACCCAAGAAGCCCGATGTTGCCGTTCAGGAGAGCTATGGAAATAACGGCGAAATTTCGGCGAAGTTCTCCAGGGGCACTAACACAGTCGCTCCCAAACGATTGAGCTTATCTGCTCGGGAAGATTCTGTAACTGTTCATAACCTTCCGGAATGCGCCGCCAGCTGCTTAAAGCTACGAGCATGATCGTGAACTCTGGACTAGTCTTTGCACTAAGATGGGCATAAATCCAAGTGTCCCAAATTCCATCACGAGGTTGGCGAGGAAATTAGATTCGCCACATGCTGACAAACCGCGGTTAGCAAGGGTCGTGCTTTCGTCAACTAATTTGACGGAAGACGTTCTTCTCGAGGCACATAAGCTGCACGATAATTGCGAGGCCCGGGTATACCCTGATATGCCATGGGCTGGACGCCAAAGGCGAAAACTAGCTCAGAAGGAACCTGGAACATGACAAGAGTCAGTGGCGATTCCTGTCAACTACCCTTGAACTTACCAACGTCCAAGTTCAACGTATTCATCGGATCATGCAGCCCAAGCTGGAGTCGGACGAATCTCGACCACGACTCCTCAAAATTACTGTCACCTCGCATGAGATGGCATCGCATATATTGGAGCGGTCCCGCCACCGGCGTCGTCTTATCCCTGGCGGGATTTCGGTTCACCCCGATCGTTCTAAAGAGGAACGAGATTTATTAAAAGCCAATCACCGCACGTGTGCTAGTCGTCTGGTGGTACTTACTGAGGATTTAATGACCTCAAAAAAACTCACTACAGCCGGCTACTGTGGAGTCGGCGACCTCTGTTACCGTTGCGTTTTGAATGAACCCCCCCCCATTCATAATCGCCGGAGAACGTTCATTTGTTTACTGTTAACTCTGTAAGATGCATGTACACAAATGCGCTAAGCTTAGTGAATAAATTACCAGAGCTTCGTGAACTTTGTTCAACTACAAAGCCCCGGATGGTTGCCATAACGGAGTCGTGGCTGAGCACTTCCTACCTAGATTCTGAAATCGCTTTAGAGGATATGGTTATCTTCCGTGCGGATAGAACTGAAGGTAGAGGAGGGGGATCGGCCCTCTATATCCACACTTTTCTTCAAGCCTTCCTTTTTAACAATTCAGTACTTGCCGAGATTCAAGAAACGGTCTGGTGCTCGATTCGTTCAAGTGGTTCGGAACGCTGGCTAGTAGGGGTCCTCTATCGTCCTCCATCTTCGGATAATTCTAAAGACGAACTCATTATCTGGATTGGAAGTTTTACCCACTCTAGGATCTTCCCACATTCTCTTAATGGACGATTTCAATTTACCTGAAATCAACTTTCCAGCTTGCTCGTACACAGGCACTGAAAATTCTCTCTGCACGATTTTTTCACACAGTCGGAGCATTAGGTTTCACGGAGCACATATCTGATTTCACACGGTGGCGTACTGGCCATAATCCGTCGCGAGTGGATTACTTATTCACTAACGAAGAGTTGGTGGTAGACAACCTTACAATCACCGCACCTTCCGGGCTAAGTGATCACATATTCGTCTTATTTGATTTCATTTGTAGTACGAATCTGGTCAGCTCAACGACTAGCAATCGCAGAGACTTCCGAAAAATGGACGTGGAGAAACTCCGTGGCTACTTGGAAATGCATTCATGAACGAACTCCACTCTGTAGATAATCTCTGTAATAAGCTTACTGCCGTCGTTTCTGCAGCCGTAGGTGAATCTACACCAATATCGGGCTCCAAACGAAACAAGCCTCCAAGTCAACTACGCTCTAGTACACATAAACTCATTCTGAAGAAGCGGTATGCTTGAACGTGCTATCGATTAACAGGATCTGATGCTGACCAAAAAATATACGCTGCCCTAAGGAGTCGGTGTACATCGCTAATTCGACGTGATCGTCTTCATCACCAATAATGTTTTACAGAACGTTTTATCGCTGATCCAAATAGCCTCTTCCGACATGTAGCATAAACTCGCAAGACAAAAGCCGGAGTCCCACAAGTCTTAGGCCCATCAGGCCTTACTAGCTCTGATACGGATTTCGCTGATGTCCTTGCTGAGTTTTACAGCAGTGTTTTTGCGCAGCCACCATCAGTTCCTCAGGTTCGACTTGACACTTAAATCGATGGCACTTACACTGTGGATACTTCCTCCACGGCGGTGTTGGCTAAACTCAGGTGCCTTAGGGACAGCTCTCCTGGCCTCGACGGTATACCACCCAAGGCTTTACGGGAAGCGGTGGAACAGCTCGCTGACCCACTTAGCTTACTGTTTACGCAATTCGTCTCCCAGGGAACAGTACCCAGCAGCTGGAAACTTGCGAGCATTACACTCGTTTACAAGGTGGTAGGCGAAATCGGCCCAGTGACTACAGGCCAATCGCGTTGCTGTCAAGCGTCTCAAAAATTTGAGGCGCTTGTCTACGACTCCCTTTATAAGTATCTCACCTCTCGTGAGTTCTTCAATGCGCAACATGGATTTCGCAAGGGCCGTTCGTGTATCACAAATCTGCTGATAGCCATCGACCAGTGGACGAAAGCAGTTGATCAGGGTAATGGAGTAGACGTTGTATATCTCGACTTTGCTAAGCCATTCGACCGCGTGGATTATTCTGTTTTGATCATTCTGTTTGATCATTCTGTTTTGATCAGCAAGCTTTTTCATTATGGGGTTCGAGGCAATCTTCTCCAATGGCTTGTGTCGTATCTTGCTAACCGTCTGTACAGGGTGTGCGTTAATGGTGTTTTCTCTACCTGCAGGCCTAGCCTCAGTGGAGTACCACAAGGTTCAATTCTTGGCCCGCTGCTATATTTGGTATTCATCAACGATCTCCCACTCTCAATTACCTCTCCGTTACTACTGTTTGCGGACGACGTCAAAATTTGGCGAGCCGTCAACACAATCGATGACTCTATCATCCTACAGAAAGACCTTGACACTCTTTTCAATTGGTCTCGAGTGAACCGACTCGAACTTAATGCTGGTAAGTGCAAAGTTATGCACATGAGCGGCTCTATGAAAACTACTAATTACCTCGACGGATATCTGCTTCATACGGTTCTTATTGAAAAGGACCTAGGATGCACTGTTTCGCACACTCTCTCGAGCTCTGCGAACGCGGAAACAAATGCAAAAAAAGGCCAACAACATCCTGGCGTTATTGAAACGCCTCTTCGACCAGTTCAACCGCAATTGTTTTTAACTTCTTTATAAGTTTCATTCTACCGCATCTGGAGAATGGAACTGTAATCTGGCCACCGCATCTTCAAAAGAACAAGGTACTCCTGGAGAGGGTACAACGACGAGCCACTACGGCAGTCCGGGGCCTGAAAACTTGGCCATATAAAGAAAGGCTGAAATCTTTGAACATGTACTCCTTAGAGTACCGTCGGCTTAGAGGTAACTTGGTATTAACCTTTTTAATCAGGCAGTCTCCGGAACATCCTTGCCGCCTGATGCTCAACAAAGGGAGTAGCGTGACACTGAGGGGCCACTCCCTAAAACTGGAGGTCCAACATGGCAGAGTTGGATGCAGATATAGCATTTTCTCACTGCGCGCTTGCAAGGCTTGGAATGCTCTACCAGACCATGTTATTTCAGTCAGCTCTGTAGCAATTTTCAAGGCCCGCCTTGACCAATATCTACTGCATTAGTTCAGATACTGCACCTCATTTCCCCAGTTCAGCCTGTTGCTGAGGGCCTTGAGATTCTACGCATCGAGATACGGAATTCTCAAAAGCTCCAGCTTCCTACTTCTGTTTACAATTCATTGAACCCATTGCATCGAACTGTGAAATGAGTGGTGCCGCACGTCGCGCAGAGAACCTCGATTTACTGCGTTTCACGAAATCGTCCACAATTTCAGACTAAACAAATATTCGAATAGTGAGCAGCACAATTGACGATAGGTCTCCTAGCCTTAATTATCCCAAATACAGTGAGTAAACGCTGAATAACAGTGGTCAAAAATGACAACCAAACCAACCGTCTGTTGTTATCAATAGAATCAGACACAGTTGAGTCGGCAGGCTAAGAAAGGTGTTTCCCCAAACACAAGTGACAAGGGCACAATAATGAGAGTAAGTACTATAAACTTACCTCGTGTGGGACCTCCTGAATTCGATCCAGGGCGCGAATATGATCTAATGTGTCGATCGATGGTGAAAGACCGCCATGTAAACAAAAGATCTGTACAACGTAATCAGTATTAATCACAATGACTTACCGAGTTGTCCACAAGAGCAGTTAGTGGCAGATAGTCAAACAGGTCAGTGAAGTATTTCCATACATTCGCATTACCGTACTTACGGAGGCACTCGTCGTAAAAACCGTACACCTGAGTAATCTGACGGCTCTCGTGATTACCGCGCAAAACAGTGATCCGTTCTTTAAATCGCACCTAGACAGTAACTTAAAAGAAAGAAGTCCTCAAAACCTTCAAAGCAACCAGAAGAGTAACCGTTTCAACGGAATAGTGACCTCTGTCCACATAGTCACCCATGAATAGATAGTTCGTGTTGGGTGCCTTCCCGCCAATACGGAAAAGCTCCATCATATCATGAAACTGACCATGTACATCTCCACATACAGTGACCGGACTACGCACATTCTGAACATTCGACTCTTTTGTCAGAATATCTTTTGCCTGCAATCGGTATAAAAAGAGCGCTACCATAAGTGCCAACCTTTTCACACAAAGATTTCACTTGGGCTTCCGACAACTGTCTACAGTTATACAACTGCTCTATCCACTGATCTAGTTCCTTGGCTTCTGAGCGGAAATCACCCGTCATTCCAAACAACCAAAAAAAATCAATACATCCGCCGCCACAAATTACGCAGAAAAACAACACGCCTGTTGGCAAGTGAAACGACAGATATAGCTACCCGATAACGTTCTTTTTCTTATTACTTCCTGAACACCGAACCACTCAAATGAGTGGTCCTCCCAATGTTCTACGCAATAATTAACACTAGAATGGATTTAGGGTTTCGGCTGTTTAAACAGACACTCCAGTTCGGCATTCTCCAGAGTGCATGGAAAGAGGCGACGGTCACGCCCATATTTAAAGCGGGCGACCGGCACTCTCCGGCTGACTATCGGTCAATCAGCCTTACAAGCATTCCGTGTAAGGTAACGGAGCGCTTATTAAGGCGTGCGATCCTTAACCACCACCCAGTAAACACGCCGACTCTGGCCCGGAGTCGGTCCGCATCTGGCACGAGTTGGCAAGGAGTCGGATCCGAGTGGGCGTGCAACAAAATCCAGAGCCGGTCCGACTCTGGCCAGAGTCGGATCGGAGTGGGCCAGAGTGGGATTCTA